>JAEMBT020000099.1:0-115867 GCA_018873245.2 Archegozetes longisetosus
ATTCTGTCAGCTGATGATCCTTTACCTAATATAAAGGTTTTATTTAATTTAGGATTATTACAGTTATATCTTATCATTTAACTAATTAAAAATTGATTTTGATAAATTTACTAATAAATAAGTATAATGTCAATAAACAAGTTCGGATTTAGATCAAATTTGATAATGACATAGATTTAGATAGACAAATCAATACAGATCTGGACAAATTTGTAAGATCTACAGGAGGAAGTATGGTTGGAGCACTCAATATGAATAACAATAGGATAATGAATTTATCAAATCCTACTGAACCACTTGATGCAGCAACAAAAAAGTATGTTGATAGATTAGATAGTAAAATAAGATTGACAAAAGAAGAACAAGCTAAAGTTGAAAATAAAATAGATGATCTTAAAAACGTTGATCATACAGACATGAAAAATAAACAAATTAAAAATGTTGCTGATCCAATTGATCCAAATGATGCAGTAACAAAAGTTATTTAGAGAAAAAGAATATTTTCATTCCTAAAGAATATAAACTAAAGATTCCAAAATACAATGATAAAACAATAAGTGGAGAATTGAAATTAATATCAACTCAAATAGATAATTTATTTATTTTAGTTGGTAAATTGACTATATTAGCCAATATTGCAACTAAAACATTGAATATAGCTGAAATGACAAAGCATTTTACTAATTATCAATATGTATTTAAATGTGTGCGATATGAAGAATGCAATAAGCAAAGTGTAGATCAATTCATTAATCAAACTTTGGTTGATATTTTAATAAGAGATAATAATATATTTCTTATTTCAGGAATTGGCCAAATTAAAACGAATAATTGTTTAGAGATCAACACAACAGTTTATTTGAATGAATCAAATTAAGCTTCCTTCAAGTGTAGTCTTAATGTTATTTTTTCTCCTCTCAAATTCAATAACTTTCCATTATTATCTTTCAATCTAATTTGAATATAGTCTATTTTATCATTAGTATTAACTGGTAAATAGATTAGATTCTTTGGCGTTTCAATTATTTTTTCTCCTGGAAGACATTTAGGAAAGAAGCTATAAATTATTGGTTCTTTAGATGAATTAAGATATGAACCTTGAACTAAACTACATTCAACTAGAATTGAATTAATAGTCAAAATGTTTACTGTACTAGTTCCTTCATTATAAGGATCACTAAATACCTTCTTTTCATAACCTAATATAACACTTAGAGATCGTTGATGAGAAAAACCTACTTGATATTTAGCATCCTTAATTTGTAATATACATCTTAGAGTTGCTAGATTAGCTGAGATATTAATATAACCTTTATTTGTTGACTTATCATAATGAAAGTTGCAGCTTTAATGTCATCTAAATCTTGGCTAGGTTTTGGTCATATTTCATGACAATCACTTAAAGATATTTATTTTGATCCTAAACAAGGTTATTCAGGTATTAATGATTTAGTAAGAAAAACTGGACTAAAACAAAAAGAAGTAAAAGATTTTTTAGATACAGTTGATACTTATACTTTACATAAACCAATAAGAAAAAAATTTCAAGCTAGAAGAGTTTATGTTAAAGGAATAGATGATCAATGGCAAGCAGACTTAGTTGAAATGAGAGAGTTCAGTGATGATAATAAAGGGTTTAATTATTTATTAACTGTTATAGATTGTTTTAGTAAATATGCTTGGACTAAACCTATTAAAAATAAAACAGGAGAAGAAATAATAAGTACTTTTAATATATCTGATACTTCAAACAGATGAAAGTGTAAAGAATAAATTACATAACTATGAAGGGTAAAAGGCAGTAATCTTAATTCTAACCAACAAATAAAAGTATTAATTGAAAATCAAGATTCATATTATCTACCATCAAAGAGTCTGCTAACAATTAAAGGAAAATTAGTTAAAAGTGATGGGGTAAAATTATTAGATACTGAAGTTGTAACATTAGTTAATAATGGAGTAATGTTCTTATTTGATAGAATAGAATATCAAATTGGGGATAAAGTTATCGAATATATTAATCACCCTGGACAATGTACTCTGATGAAAGGTTTATTAAGTTATCCAAAAGATTTCGAAAACTCGGATTAAATATGTGTTGGACATTAGATAAAGGTAAAGGTGAGGCTAGTCTAACAACAAACAATGGATTCAAGTTACGACATGAAAAGATACAGATAAGAGGTGATGGGAACTTTAGTTTTGTTATTCCTTTAAGTCATATATTTGGTTTTGTGAAGATTATAAGAAAGTAATATATGGAGTAAAACAAACCTTAATTTTAACAAGATGTGGCAATGAGGATGCAATATTTAAAGCTGGTACAGTTTCATGTAAAGTTGAAATAACAAACATAACATGGACAATGCCAAATATTGTACCAAATTTTGAACAATTACATTCTTTGTATAAGATGATTGAAAGTAAAAAATCATTTCCTATTGGTTTCATGTATAGAAATATGGATTCATATGATGTACCATTAAGTAATGAATTTACTTGGCGTTTAGGACCAAGATCAGCATCTGAGAAACCTAGATATACAATAATAGCTTTTCAAACTGATAGATATAAGAATATAGATAAAAACTCTGCAGTTTTTGATCATTGTGATGTTAGAGACATTCATGTTAATTTAAATGCTGACAGATATCCAAATATAGATATCATAAATAACTTTAGAAGTGAAGATTATTCTTTTACATATTACTCAGCTAAACAATTCAGAGAGAAATATTATGGATTAAATGATAACTATAACGATTTTATGATAAGTCTAAATGATTTCAAAGATTTATATCCTTTGTTCGTCATTGATGTTAGCAAACAAAGTGAAAAATTAAAGAATTCTATATCAGATATTACAATAAGAGTTAGATTTAATTCAAATGTTCCTGCTAATACTAAATGTTATTGTTTAATATTAAGTGATAGATTAATGAAACTAACAAGCGATGGATCTAGAATGATGATTGATTATTAATTATTAATAAATGAATGATAAATACATAGAACACAAAATATGTCTTTCAGAGAATCAAAAGAAAAATTTAGGTAAAGCAATTAAAATAAAAAGCCTCTTACTTTAAGGTTAAGTAAAAATAGTTTGAATGGAGATATTCCTATTTTGTTAACCAATACACAAAAAAGTAATATTGATAAAGCTATTAAAAATAAAACTGGAATTGAGTTAAACTTAAGTAATGCACAATTACAAATGTTGAAAAAACATGGTGGATTTTTACCTTTACTTCCTTTAATTCTAGGAGGCTTATCTGCAGTTGGTAGCCTAGCAGCAGGAGGATCTCAAATAGCTAAGGCAGTTAATCAAGCAAAAGCTAATGAGAGACAGTTAGCAAAAACAAAAGACATAATGAAATGATAGAGAATAAAATGTTTAGTGGTAAAGGGCTTTATAAGAAATGTGATAAATGTCATGGCAAAGGACTTTTTTTAGGGAGAAGTTCTTACACAAATTGAAGCCTTTATCAAACTTTGATTTAGATAATATGGCAAAAGAGTTGAAAATAAAAAACTTTAGAGGAGTTTTTATGAGAAATACATTACCTCATAAAATTAAAAAAAAAGAATGTGGTATTGTTAATTTAGATTCAATTAAAAATGATGGAACACATTGGGTTTGTTATTATAAGGATAAAAATAACAAGTACTATTTTGATTCTTTTGGGTTAGATCCTCCTAATGAAATTCAAAACTATTTAGGAGATAATATTTTAATGACTACTTTTCAGATTCAAAAACTTGGAACAAATTATTGTGGACATTTATGTTTGAGAGTATTACATGAACTTAGCAATGGTCATTCTTTTCAAGATGTAATTCTAAATCTAATAAATGATGGATGAAGGAAATATATATTATGATTTTGATACTATTCGAACAAATAGTATTATAGCAAATGATACTTCTGTTAAACTTGAAGGTGATTTAGAATTAACAGGTAATTTATAAGTTAAAAGTATAGTGGAAGAGAACTCAAAACGTATAATATTTGACAGAGAAATAGAAGTGAAACCTAATTCAGATATTGAAATTGATTTTAAATCTATAGAAACTGAATATTTTTATAATATGTGGATCATATTCAATAAAGGAGAATATTTTTATCAAAATCAATTTATTTATAATAAGAATAAAAGAAATAGACCAAAAATATATTCAACAACTGACAAATATTTGATAGAACTTAAAATTTCTGAAGAAAAGAGCAATAAGTTAATGATAAGATTTAAGGGAAATATTGATTTAAATTCAATAACTTCAATGAATATAAAAATTACATTAGCTAACTGAAATTATAAATTATATGAGTCTTTTATATATTATATATCAATGTTTATTGTCGGAATAACACGTCACACTACTATAAGCATGCGCATTCCAATTCTCATCGATGAGAAAAAAATTTAGTAATGAGAATGAGTTTCATGACTGACGTATTTGATTTCATTTCAATGATGCAACTAAGAAATTAATCGCACAGGTTAGATAATCTCTGTTACATTGTGAAAACTATAAATATTACTAAAAACACATAAATGCAGTATATGAAAAATGCTTTTCTATGAGGGACAAAAAAGCTGTCCCGTTTGTCCCGTCCTCCTGTCCCCTTCAAACACTTTAGCGGGACAGAAAAGTGTTGAATGAAAGTAATTGCAAGTGAGTGAATGACTCATCAAAACATTATTTGTTGGCTTATTGTCAACAATATTAAATATTTTTTTACATAAAAGTTATTTTATCTATTGAGTAAAAGTTGTTTTATCTATCTTTTAATATTGATAAAAATGTCTACATAATGTTAACTTTATGATAATTTAATTCAGAGAGTAATGATAACAACATATCAATACTTTCTATTAAAACCATACAACAGCTCCATTTCTTATCAATAGTCTTAATAGCTTAGTGGTTAAAGAGTATGAGTGTTTGAATCATTTGGCCAGTGGTTCGAATCCCATACCTGACACCACTTTTGGGAGATCCTCTACTTTCTCTATACGTAGAGATTGTATGATGGATTTAATAGTCGCTAAATAAGCGGCAAGGGTACAGTAGCTGAATAAAAATATAAATAAGAAATATGATGAGCAACTGGTACTGTTACCCGAAAGGTGGTGAGATGGGAGGGCACCCTTTTTACACTTTTTATGTAATATTATCTAAATATATAGTTGGAAAACTACAATTTTTTCATTTTTATCAGTATTTTATGTAAAAAATAGTATAAAATATGCTATTTTTTACATATTTTTATGCAATATTTAGGGGGGAGTTAGGGGGTCGTAGACTCGTACTTTCGTACTGTCCTAGAACCGCCATATATACACTACTCATTGGTTTCCCTCTAAGTGTAAGTCTAATCATTTTTTTATTTGTTATTTTATTTATTAAGATCTTTAGAAGTAAATTTAATCAAATTTGAGATTTTCAATTTAAGTACTAAATAGCACAATTTTTTATTTTATAAATTTTGTAATTCTATTTTTATATTTCACGCATATTCATTCGCACGAAATACACTAAACGTGCTCATAGGCGGATAGACTCTCCATTGTTGGATCGTGATACAAGTCTAGCTGGAGAGACCAGAAGTGGTTACTTTCGAGTGATGATTACCTTCGGGTCCGAGCAATATCCCGTTTACAACAATGCGAGAGTACAATGTTTAGTGTTAGAAATTGGAATAAAAATTTAAACGACATCTAATTCATAATAAATATATATATATATATATGTAATGGTTTCCCCAGCTTCACACAAAAGTAAAAGCCAACCTAAACAAAAGTAGTGTATGGCTTTTGTCAAATCATTTTTATTGTAACTTCAGTAGTCATGTGATTATTTAAGCACTGTCACATAGAAAATATTCAATACTTTAGCAATTATAAAATGTAATCGTTGATTCTTGAGATACAGAAACGTATTGTTATAATTCATCTAAAGGTTAGCTAACAAGATGTTGCTATGTGCATATTTTTGATATTAAAGGCAGTGAACTTTGACAAAAGCCATACACTACTTTTGTTTATATTTATCAATTATTCTTGTGAAAATTCTAAATCAGATTCTAAATACGTGATATTTAAGGCCTGAAAGTTATAGTGCTAAAATGAGGATTTTTAGTTGGTAGAAGGAACTAAATGCTGCGCAAAATGGGATTATTATGGAATAAAATTTATTCAACTAGGAATCTTCAACAATATATATATACTAAGATTGATGAGAGAGAAATAATTGAAATGATCAACGTCGTAAAAAAGAACTTGTCTTTAGCTATACATCAAATAGATTCTGCGCATTCTTTCAAATTTTTATACCTGTATAAAACTAGTTGTATAGATTTTTCGCTTTGCAATAATTCTTCGCAGTTTGACTGAGTTTTAATGTTTCAAATGTCTAAAGAACACACTGCTCTACATTCGAGGGGTTTGATCGAGAAATGTTTAAACCATTATTGATTATGCAGAATATGACTTATGGCGAATTTCTAATAATTCTAAAACCAGAAGTTTATCTCTTTAACAAGTCATATATTTTTGTGCCGACATTCGTAGATAAGTGAATACAAATCCTGTCAGAACACAGATTAAGCTAATAAAGCCTTATAAACAATTGAAAACCTAGAATTTCTTTAATTTCCAAATTTGAACCCTACCTGAGATTATTTCCACGATCATGTTAGACAACTTATTACTAATATATGGCCTCAAAAACTTTGATAAACGAATAATTAATAGAATCTTCTCGATATTAACTTTGTTGTTCATATGTCTTACGATAATCAAAGTCGTGCTAATTATCAGAATCGAAGACGCCATTAACTTAACTCTAATTAAAGTCCTGCTTTGTTTTACTGTGATATCAAGTTTCATGTCTTATATCTATATTAAGACAAAATCTTCAATGCTATCAAAATTGAGAACAAAACTTGACAGTTATGGTAGTTATTTATCCGCAACTGAATCCCATGAATATTCAGTAACTTTAGCGACAATTGCAATAATAAGTGCAACTGTTCTTACAATCCTATTTCGTGATAATTATCATCACACAAAGAAAGTATTCGAAGAACCGATCGAACACTTGAAGTATAAGAAGATTTTACAATTCAATACTGACTTAAGTCTGAAATTCAACTGTATCTTCAATTGTGGTTGGAAGATAATTTTGCAGTTAATTCATTATAACATTTATGGACAATACTTGTCGATATTGAAAGTGTTTAACAAACAGCTTAAGAGAAGGATAGGAACACCAACTGTTAATGTGATTGATTCAACTTATCGAACAGTTCTCGATTTCATTCATATTAAAAATGATATCAATGAAAATATGTACCTTATTAAGTATTTCATCAAAATAGATATAATTTTATTATTTATACTCTATTTATCTTTGTGTATGGATACGCTAATTATCTTAAATTTTTATGCATTGCTGACACTATTCTGTTTAATTGTTTCAATTCATTTTTATACTTTTCTTCGATTGATTTCAACGGAATTTAAGCTTAATGAAGACTTAACCAGGATTCTGATCAACAATTGGGGCGATGTTATAACTAACGATATGATAAAATCTCACTGGATTGTTCTAAAAAGAACAAGTGATCAGTTTGAAAATCCTTTTGTGATTCATCTATAAAATTGGAATTGAGCGATTCGACTATTTTGATATTATGTTCAATGTAAATTTTTCAGAAGTGCTTTGCAAGCTGCTAAAGATTGTTTCCTGTTTTTCCATATGTTGTTCAGATAAGAACTCATCAAGAATAAAAATGTTTACGTTGCAATTTTCGATTTATTGCAAATATGAATTTACGCTAAGTATATTTACTAAAACTATTTTGATCTAAGCATGAAATCATATTGAAATAGAATTAGTGTTAAAAACTATCTTAGTTGCTAATCGAAATCGTAAAGATTATTTAGTTTCATTTCTGTCTTAAGTTTGACAAGTTTGTTCACAGATTTTACACAAATTACGAACTTTATGTATGAAATGAAAGTTCACGCAGTTTAAAATGTTTGAATTGAATATAAACTTTAAACTATTTCAAAAACATACTTGCCTGAGTTCGAGGAGCGAACAATGAGAATCTCCACTGTTTTATCTAGTTCTAAAAAAGTGACTTATGAAGGCTTTCAGGGATAGCTAATACCAGTCACTAGCAGATCAGCGACTAACTTAGAATATATCGATGGTTTACTTACGTCTATTTAAGTTGTATTTCTAGAAAATGTTACTAGAATTGTACTCTAAAAAGGCACAAATATCTGTAGCCTTAACTCGTCTCAGGACAAAGGGAAAAGCTTGCCTGAAATATAACTTAGTTTTAGCATAACCATGCTGTGAAATCAAATATCCGTTTCTGGTCTGACAAAAGTTAATAATTTGATTATTTAAAATTCGGGTGAATCCGGGCTAATGGGTCTAAAGGAGTTCCCGACCCCCCATCCCCAAGTGTGATATATCATTGGATTCAGTTCGTCGAGCTGAATATTTTGATACCATACTTGACCACTTCTGATCCGAAGCTGGCCACTTCTGGACAACTCCCGACGGGAGTGGCTGACCTCATCAAGAGATATATCATTGGACTTAGGACATCGAACTGAGCATTTTGATACCTCACTTGACCAATTATCACAAGTAGTTCTCGAGATATCCATCATTGTTTGGTCTAGTACATCGTAATGGATAAACCTGGATTCTCGAGTCGTAACTAAACAAGCCTGATGTAAACTGAAGGAGAATAAGTTAGGTCGCGAAGCGACAACCTATTATACCTTAATTTAAATCAGGTTTGGCTTGGTTACAACTTGTAAAGCCATGTTTACCCATTTTCGAGGGGGTTAGGTCTTAGTGGCCAGAAGTGGGCAGGTTCGGGTTGTAAGTAGCAAGTGTGGCATCAAAGTGTTCAGCTTGAAGAACTGAATCCAATGATGTATTACACTTGAAGTTGGGAGGTCGGGAACCCCTTTAGACCCATTAGCCCGGATTTACCCTAAAATTCCATTGTTTCTTATGTATCAAATCTGATGTACATATATGGCTGTCTCTTTATTTTTTGCATGTATTCAGCTCAGAATCTTCAACTAAACGTCATTGACAATTTTTTATCGAAAATAGCCTAATTCAAACTATATGGATGTGTAGCATCATTAGATGCACTAAAAGGCCTCCCTTTGAGTGTAAAATTGAGATCTTGTTTAGGCCTATCCGACGGAGTCTTAAACTGTGTGGGATTGATGTCAAATTTGTTCAATTTCCGAGTTTACTTAAAACACCAACTGAAGATGTGATCAAAAGTTTTGGTGCTTCGGTCATAGCGATAAAACAATTATCAATAATTTCAACTATTAGAAATCTGATTTCAAAACTTATCATTAAAAATAATCGATGATGAATATTTCATTAAGACTTGCAAAGCTATCTCGATAATCTGAAATCAGGCAGATAGTTTCATAGAGGACCCTTAGTATTTTAGCAATGATTAAGTACAATCACTGAATATACTTTTGGGACAGTGAACATGGTGTCCATAACTGGTCGAATTGGATTAGACCTAGAGATAAAAACGACTGGTTCGGCTCTAACATTCGAAACGTTAGTACTAGTCTGACTTCAATAGAAAAGATAAAATTTCATTCTATTTATGGGCTGAGTCTTTGAACAACTAATTTTAAATAGTGTGAAATTTATAATTGGGAGAATTCATGTCCAATGATGAATTTTTCCAGCATGAAAATTGCGATTCTTCATGATTCATCATTAATAACTATCTAACATGATGATTGATATTTTAACCAGAAGAATATGCCATTCGAGATAACTATCGGTGAAGTTATACTTGAATGTTTGAATCAGTATGTCTTAACAAGATATTTCAGAAAATTCATCATTATTAATGCCTTTTAAGATAGCTATCAATGTTATTAAAGGTTGAAGATGAAATAATAGAGCATTTGAAAGTAATTGTTCATATGAATGACAAACTTTGCATCTCATACTCAACACTTCTATCGATGCTTCTAATATTGAAAAAATATCTGGAAGTGCACTCGGACTATTGATTAGAAATCCAGCACAGATTAGCTGGGATGTCTTCAATCCTTACAGTGATCTTGAAATTTTCAATAAAGTAGTCATAATGCATTTCTAGCTATTTAAATGTCTGTACATAAATCTCAGCACAAACACATGCGTATTACCCAAAAAAGATTTCTGGTTTTAAATTTGTCAAGAATTTGCCACAGTCAATATTGGTTTAAACATTTCTCAATCAAACCGCTCTGGTGTAAAACAATTTATTCTCTAATATCTCGAAAAATTAAAATTCAGACTCCGAAAATTTATTGCAAAATAATTTGTTCAACTTACTTGTACATGCATAAAAATTTAAAAGAAGCGCCGAAGCTGTTTGATGCGTGGCTAATAATGAGCTTCCGTTTACGACACTGATTATTTTAGACAACTATTTCGTATATATCAATCCTGGTATATATATAACGGGGAACCTATTATTTTTACATTTATTCAGCTGAGAATCTTCATCAAAATATCAATACTCAAATATTTGCTAAGACAACTTAATTCATTCACATGTATATGAAAGCGTCCATTGGTGTGCTAAAAGGTCTTTTGAAAGTAAAATTTGATATCTTATTTAGGCTTAAATTTCGGTGTTAGAAGTACTTGAAATTCATATCCATATTATTGACTATTGAACATTTACTAAAAAGCCAACTGAAAATAATTTTAAAACCTTTGTGCTTCATTTATATTGATGAATGATAATAACAATGTAAGGGATCAAGAATCTGATTTCGAAATCTTTGTAATTGAATATCATCGGCAGGCAAAATAATGACAAAATGAGTATTAGCTACTAGCAAAGTTAGCTACTATGAGGCTCCTCATATTGCTGGAGCAACTCGAAAATTCATAACCTTACATAGAATCTTACAAATCAAATTTCTATTATTTTTCAATATAATCCCTTCTAATGTTAACATGTTTACTCCTTAATCTATTGAAACTGAAGATTGAAAAATAATACAAACAATTTATTTGAATATATGCCTCTACATTAAGCTACGATTTTTGGATCACTCTCACAATTAGTGTTTAATTTTTAGAAGTGATCTACCTATTTATAATTTTGCGAAATTTCAGAAGATAAAAAGAATAAAAGTCAACATTGGCATTTGTAGTTAGCTTACCAATGAACGCACACGAAGTTTGGAAAAATAATTCCCTAACTCATTTGACTCCAAATCAGGCACAGCGAATGTTCATTATTTTAACATTGTTAAACGCAAAGGATTTATTTCTGGTACATTAAAATAGGTTTCTATAAAGGATGGAACTTGGTTGAGCTTATGGACAAAAAAGACGGGTTCGGCTCAAATATTGAACAACCGTCGGAAAGAACAAACCTTCAAAGGGTTGGTACTGGTCTGACTTGAACAGAGATGACTTTCATTTAATTTACATTCTGAACCTGTTGGCTGGCCTGTATTAAATATTGTGAAATTTATAATTGGAATGATTAATATCCAATGATAATTTTTTCTAGCATAAAAATTGACATCCTTGGTGACTCATTATTACTAATTATCTAACATGATGAATGATACTTAATCAGAAGAATATTCCATTCAAGACAACTATTGATGAAGTTATACCTGAATATTTGAAATCTGTATCTCTTGATAAAATCTGAGAAATTCTTCATTTATTAAGACTCTCAAAGCCAGCTATCAATGATTTCAAGATTGAATTTGAAGATGAAAATAATAGAGTATTTGAAAGTGGTTGTTTATGTGAATGGTAAAAGCTGTGCATTACATACTCGAGATTCTATGAGAGCTTTTAATACTGGAAAACATCTAAAAGTTGTGTGGACTTGGACGTATTGATCAGAAATCTAGCAGACTGGGTGGGATGAGTCTTTTAGCTCCTACAATGATATTCAGATTTTCAAACGTTTGGCCAGTGCATTTCTAACTATTTAAATGTCTATACATAAATCCTTGCACAAACATATGTGTATTATTCAAAAGCTTCTGGCTTCAGAATAATCAGGAATTCTCCATAATCAATATTGGTTTAGATATTTCTCAATCAAATCGCTTAAATGTAAAGCAATTTATTCTCTGAAGCTTTGAAATATTGAAACTCAGGTTCCGAACAATTATTGCAAAAAAATTGTTCAACTAGCTTCATGCATGCATGAAAACTTCAACGAAGCGCAGAATCTGAGGCGTGTCTAATAATAAGTTCCCGTTCACGATACTTATTTTCAAGTCAATCACTTCTTATATATCAATTGTGGTATATGTACAAGACTGATCTCTATTGTCACATTTATTCAGCTGAAAGTCTTCATCAAAATATCAATGAACAAAAGTTTGTTATTCAAGACAACTCAATTCAAGTTATATGTATATGAGAGATCCATTGGTGTGTTGAAAGGTCTTCTGAAGCAAAAGTTGATATCTTATTTAAACTTGTTTGCCGGTATTAAGTTACGTGAAATTTATATCTACATTGCCGAATATTGATTGCTCACTAAAATACCTACTGAAAAAACTTCAAAACCTGTATTACTTCATTTATATAGATGGAAAACTATCAATGATAATAACAGCAAATAAGAATCTGATTTCAAAATTCGTATCGTTAAGAATTAGTGACAATAAAATGAGCAGAATAAATGTTTAACTATTGTGAGGCCATTTGTATTGCTAGAATACGTCAAATATTCATAGCTTTATACAGAACCACACATGCTAATCAATTTCTATTATTTTTCAATACAAATCTCTTTAATATATTTAGTCCTTACTCAGTTGAAACAAGTGATTGAAAAATAGTGTGTAAAAAGTTGATTTGGATATATTGTGCTGTATTAAGCAACAAATTTTTGAGTCACTCACAATAAGTGCTTAATTTTCAAAAATGATCTGCTAACTTAAGCATCATTTGTAGTCTCAGCTGATAAAATGAATAAAGATCAATACTGTTATTTATAGTTAGTTTGCCAGTCGACGCAGACTGAGATTTTGGAAAATAATTTTGCTATCTCACTTGACTGGAAATTGGGTACAGTTTCCTGGTAAATATCCATCCGTTAACATTGATTAAATTTAGTCACAGGTTTTATTTGTGGGACATTAAAATAGGCTCCTATAAAGGTTGGAATCGGGTTGAGTTGAGATAAAAATGACGGGTTCGGCTCAAACATTGAGCATAACTGTCGTGAATAACAAACATTCCAGGTTTAGTACAGGTCTGAGTTCAATGGGAAAGATGACTTTCCATTCCATTTTATAGATTAAACCTTTTAACTAATTAATATTATATTGTGTGAAGCTTATAGTCAACAGAATTATATCTTATGATAAATATTTTGGCATAAGAATTGCCATTGTTCGTGATTGAATTTTGGAATGAAATTTAAGCGAAAAATGTTCCATTCAAGATAAAAGTTAGTGATGCATGGTTGTCTGAGATCAGTATAATCCTTGATAAAATCTGAGAAAATTCCTCATTTTTATGACTCTAAACTAGTTGTCGATGTTTTCAAGATTGAAGATGAAAGTGATACCGCATTTGAAAATAGTAGTTTACGTGAGCCACGAAAGACTTTTATATCTTGTATTCAATTACTCTGAGGACATTCAATGCTCGAAAAATATCATCTACAAGTTTGGCTAAACATCGAACATAAATGTCGAAACGAACAAACATTCATAGAGTCAGTAGTGATCTGACTTCAATACAGGAGATGATCTCATTCTAGTTATAGACATTATTTTAACTAGCTAACATTGAACAGTGTGAAATTTATAATTGGGGTGATTCATGTCGAATGATAAATATTTGCAGCATAAAATTGCTATTCTCCATGATTCATTACTATTAACTATCTAACATGATGAATGATATTTGGTCGGGCGAACATTCCATTCAAGATAACTATTGATGAAGTTATGCTTAAATATTTGAAATCAGTATGTCTTGATGAAATTTGAGAAAATTCTTCATATATTAATTCCTTTTAAGATAGCTATTAATGTTTATCCAGTTTGTGTTTGTAGATGAAAGTAATAGAGCATTTGAAAGTGATTGTTTGCGTGAATGATAAAAGTTGTTGTACCTCATACTTAACAACTCTATGCTATCTTATAATAATGGAAAAATATTTAAAAGTTGTGCCGACTTGGACGTATTGGTTAGAAATGTAGCGCAGACTGATTGAACGAGTCTTTCAGAGTCCACAGAATGGTGTTCAGATTTTCAAAAAAGCAATCATAGCGCATTTCTAACCAATTAAATGCCATTATATAAATCACAGCACAAACACATGTGTATCGTTAAGAATAAATTGGTTTCACAATTATTACGAATTCACCACAATCAATATTGGTTAAGAATTTCTCTATTCATTCTGATATGAAACAATCCATACTTTAAAATTTTGAAACATTAAAACATACTTCGAAAAACAATTTCAAAACAACAATTCCTTTAACTAGTTTTATGCATGTATAAAGATTTCAAAGCGCTGAATTTTTTTAATACATTGCTAATAACAACTTTCCTTTCACGATGCTGATTACTTTCAAGTCAATTTCCTATGTATCAATCTTGTTATATATATATAATGGTGGGCCCTTTATTTTCGCGCTTATTCATCTGAGAATCTTCATGAAAATATCAATAAGCAAAGATGTGTTACCTACAACAATTAGAGCTATTCGTATTTGAAAGCATCCATTGGTGTGCTAAAAGGTAATTTCAGAATTGGTAAATGCTTTAGAGCAGATTCTGATATCTTATTTAGGTTTATTTGCCAGTTTTACAAATGCTTGAAATTTATATATCATTATTTAATATTTGACGTTTACTAATTAAACGATTTCACAAAACTCTGCTTCATTTATTTTGATGAAAAGTCAATGATAATGCCAGGTATTGAGTTTGATATCGAAACCCATCATCAAGAATCATCCACAATGAAAATGAATAAGTGTTTAGCTGTCAGGCCACTTGAATTGCCACGAGAGTAAAATTCGTAGGCTCATAGAATCATACATTCAAATGAAATTCCTATTACTTTCAATATGTTTGGTCTTTAGTTTATTGAAACTATAGGTTGAAAAATAATCTACAAATGTAGATTTGAATATACCCTTCTACATTAAGGTAACAAATTTTAGAATCACTCTCGCAGTTAGTGTTAATTTTTAGAAATAGTTTGCTTATTCAAGCGTAATTTTGTAAAATCTGAGAAAATGAATGAAAATCAATATTAAGATTCATAGTTAGCTTATCGGTGAACGCAGACGGAGATTTTGAAAATAATTTGATATCTCGTTTGACTCCAAATCAGTTCTACAGTTTCATAGAGAACATCCATTATTCTAACATTAAGCATAATCAGAGGAATTATTTCTGGGATATTAAAATAGGTCTCTATAAAGGATAGAATAAGGCTGAGTTTGGAGACAAAAATTGACGGATTCGGCTCAAGCATTGAACATAACTGTCGGAAGGAACGAACACTCAAATGTTTGGCGCTGGTCTGACTTGAATAGAAAGATGACCCCATTTTAGTGTTCGCATGAATTACAAAAGACTTACATCTTGTACTCAATTGTTCTGTATGTGTGTGTGAGCATTCAATGCTCGAAAAATATGATTCACCAGTTCAGCTGAACTTTGAGCATTACTGTCGGAACGAGCAAGCATTCAAGGGTTAGCATTGATCTCTCTTCAATAGATAAGATGACTTCATTCTACTTATAGGCTGAACCTTTTAAATAACTGGCGTTGGTGTGAAATTTATAGTTGGAAGAATTGATGACGAATAATAATTTTTTTCTTGTTTAAAATTACCATTTTGCAGGATTAATTATTAACTATCTAACACGAATGATATTCGGAAGAATATTCTACTTAAGGTAACTATTGAAGAAGTTGTGCTTGAATAATTGAAATCAATATAATTCTTGATGAAATTTGAGAAAATTCTTCATGTATTAATTCCTTTTAAGATAGCTATGAATGTTTTTCGAGATTGAGTCTGAAGATGAGAGCAATAGAGCATTTGAAAGTATTTACGTGGATGATAAGAAGTTTGCATATTTGATACTCAATTACTTATCTACATTACACGGCGAGTTTTTCAAATCAGTCTTGCAATTAGTGCTTAAGTTTTAGAAGTGATTTGCCTGTTTAAGCATAACTTTGTAAATTCTTAGAAAAAATCAATAGGTCAATACTAAGATTAGTAACCAGATTATCAGTAAACGGAGATGGAGTTTTCGAAATATAATTTTGCCATCTCATTCGACTCCAAATCAAGCAGATAGTTTCATAGTAAATGCCTACTACTACAACACTGACTAAGTGTAATCAGAGGCCATGTCTGGTACATTAAAATAGGTTTCTATAAAAGAATTAGGTTGTGTTTATTGACAAAAAAATGGAGATCATTGAATATAACTGTCGGAAGGAATAGACATCCAAAGGGTTATTGCTGATCTGACTTAAATAGAAAAGATGACTCTACTCTTTTGTGGGCTGAACCATTAAGCTAACTGACAATATAGAGAGAGGCTAAAAGTCACGAGAATTCATGTCTAATGATGAATATTTTGGCATGAAAATTACCACTCTTTGTAATTAACCTATTTCAACAATCATGGTTAATTGATGAAATTCGAGCGGAGCATCACATTCAAGAAAAATGTCGAAGTGGTGCTTGATTGTTTGATATCTGTATAACTCGTAGTGAAAAATTTCAAAAAACTTCATTTATTAGTACTTTCTAAGATTGCTATCAATGTTTCCCAGGATTGATGAAATACAGGGCATTTGGACGTAATTATCTACGTGGATGGTAAAAGTTTTTGCATCTTATACTCGATTCGATTATTTACAATGCCACACCAGTTATAAATGCTTTTCAGAGGTTGAAAATGAAAACATTAGGGTATTGAAAACATTTGTTAATCTGAATTGCAAAGGCTTATATCTTGTGCTTAATTGTTCAATGAGAGAATTCAATATTCGAAAGATATCTACAACATGTTGATTAAACATTGGACATCACTGTCTGAACGAATAAACATACAAACCGTCAGTACTGATCTGACATCAATTTAAGAGATGACTTTTAATCTACAGGCTGAACCTTTTAGCTAACTAATATTATATAGTGTGATATTTATAATCAAGCGAATTCGTGTCTAATAATTTTTCAGCATAAGAATTGTCATACTCCATGATTCATTATTGACTATTTAACTTGCTGAATGATATTCAACCGGAAGAATATTGAATTTAAGATAAATGTTGAAGAAGTGATGTGTGATTGTTCGATATCAATATAATTCTTGATAGTCTGAGAAAATTCAATTTTTAGCCATTCCAAACCATTACCAATGTTTTTCTAAAGTAGTAAATAAGTGATAGCGTATTGAAAATAATTGTTAGTGCGAACTACAAGATATATCTTGTACACAATCATTCTATGAGAACGTTCAACACTGGAAAAATATCACCTACAAGTTTGGTTAAATATTGAAAATTACTATCAGAACAAACAAACATAAAAAGGGTTAGCACTCGTCTGACTTCAACATTAAAGATGACTTTAAATCTATCTATCTATTTAAGCCTTTTAACTATCTAACATTATATAGTCTGAAGTTGATAATCAGGAGCATTCGTGTCTAATGATGATTTTTAGCATGAAAGTTACTATACTTCGTGATTCATTATCGACTATTTAGCTTGAAATGACATTTAGTCGGAAGAATATAGCAGTTAAGGTAAATATTGGAGGTTATACTTATTCAAATTGATTATAGTTCACGACAAAATATTCAAGAAAATTCCGTACCTACTAATGCTTCCTAAGATAGTTATTAATAATTTTCAAGATTGAAATGGAAGGTGAAAATAACAGAGCATTAGAAGGTAGTTTACGTGAATGATAAAAAATTTTGCATCTCGTATTCAATTATTTCATGAGAGCTTCAATACTGGTGAAAACATTGTCTACAAATTGTGCGAATTCGGAAGTGTTGGTCAGAAGTCAAGTAGTACAGTCTGGGCAGGTCGAGTGTCAGATTTTTCGAAAACATTTAGCATCATTAGATGCGTTAGATGAGATCAAAGACGCTTTTTGTACTTGACAAAAGTTAATTTCTCAAACACGACGTTTAAAGAACGCCGTTTAATGTATCTAATAATGCTGCGTGTGAATGCAATTTGAAATGTTATTTTTGAAAAATAATGACATTGAAGATTGTAAACTGAATGAATGCAAATAATAAAGGGCTAGACATTGTACATGTACCAGATCTGATGTAGAAGAAATGACTTGAAAATGATCAAATAATCACCTTTTGTCAGATGAGAAAGGGACCAAAGATCTCACAGTATGATTATATTTAAAGTGAATTATCATTGTCATGCTAGTAGAATGTTTTGATGGAATTATAGCATTCGTCTCATTTCACATAGAACAAAACAGATATTAGAAATAATCACTGACCAATTTTCACAAACTCTTGAAATGACTTTAAAACGCAATATTGATTATGAAAGAGAAAGCAGTCACTATACAGAATATTCTGTATATTAATACAAAATTTTGTTCAACTGACTCGAAGCAAACCTCTAACTCATAAATGCTTCGAAAAATTTGTTCATATCACAAAAAGTTGTGTAATCATATGAGTAGATACTCAGAATTTTCATATCCAAGCAAGTTTGATTCTAAAGATGATTTTCGATATTACCATTTAACTGTCACCCAGCAAGACGCTAAATACTATCCCATAATCAAATTTCGAATGATTGTATCTTTGCTATGTTCTGAGAAAAATCTTGATACATCTATCATTAATGTAGACTATTCTTACTTTTATAATATGAGAATTTAATATTCTCCCTGCATCTCTTTAGTTCCTCAACTGATTAATACCCGACACTAATTAAATAACACAAAACCTTCATATTTAAATATTTAAATATTTGAAAAGGCTTTGGGTTATTTTCGACAAAAGATATTGTTTAACAAACGCACAAAATTGCAAAATAACGAACAAACAGATATTAGAAATTGATTAAACATTCTCCATAATCTCCCTAACTCTTGCAGTAATTCTGAAACTTGTGGTAATGAGAATGAAGACAGGGTCGAACAACTATGGAAAATATTCTGCACAATAAATAATATTCATGTGAAAATAGATTGTCTAACTCGAAGCAGACTTCAAACTCATAAGTGACTCGACAGTTTTTTACGTTAAATTCAGTCCATGTCAAACGATTGTGATCATACGATTAGATTCTCGGGGTCTACAAATCAAAGTAAATTTTGGAGTTAAGTAAATTTTAGAATTAAGCCATTGACTACTAATTGTAAATTCTTGATATATGACAAAACATATATTAAATGAAAAATGTATCAAACTGAAATACAACCAACAAGTGAATACCCTGATGAATGCAGACATTGTATGTCATGATTGATATATCAATAATAAAATCAAGTACAATACTTTTCATAAGAGTGTGAGTTTGCATTGAATAGTCAGTTTTGATAAGACTTCAGTTCTTGTTAATCTTTTAATATCGCATTTTGAATCTTCAAATAACTAATTAGTAATTCAAATAACTTAAAGTCAGTCACTTTCTATTCAATTGAAACATGTTAGTGTTATAAACGAAATCACTTAAATGACGACTTTAATCGACATCCAATCAAATATAATAACAGCTAAGTATCTTCACCCAAAATTTGTAATTAACCCATATTCTTATTATAACATTAAAAGAGCATGCCTTCGATTGAACAGAAAATGACTGACTGAGCGATTTTGGGTATGACTTATAAGTTGTTTGGATTACTAACTAGTTTTTTGAAGATTCAAAATGCTATATTAAAAGATTAACAAAAATTGAAGTCTTATCAGAATTGACTATTCAGTGCAAACTCACACTCTTATGAAAATTATTGTACGTTTAAACTTGCGTCAAGTTTTAAACTTGATATGGAGATAGATTTCGAAATAAGGCATAGAATGTGAATCTGGATTTTGTTCGAAACTAACATAAAAATGACTTATTGTAAACTTGAAGTTTTATCATTTAAACAAAGTTCCACGAAACAAATGGTAAAGTTGCTTAAATTATCTTTGTAGTTTTGTAGTTGAACGATTTTGTACTTTTCAAAATAGTTCAGCATAAATTCGTGTTTGAAACAATCAAACATCAATATTTTTATTCTCTGGTGTTTACAGCAACAAATAGAAATAAAGATAAATTCTCTTAGTGTGCAAAATATTTCTAAAAATTACACATTGAATGTAATAGGACTAGAACAAAGTTAGGACCTTGTTCAACTAAATTCTTATTCTATATACGAATTACAGAAATTCAAGCTGATCACTTGTACATTTGAGAACAATCAAATGAACTTTTATAGTATCGTTAGTTACAATGTCGCCCCAATTGTTGATCATAGTTTTGATTAAGTTTTCATTAAACTTAACTTCAGTCGAAATCGATTGAAGAGAAAAGTGATAAGAATAAAGTAAAATGGTTAAACAGACAAGTGCTAGCATTGCGCGATAATTTAGGATGATTAATGAATCTATGCACAGGGATAGATAGAGTACAAAATATATGGTTGTGTCCATTTTGATGAAATACCTAATAAAACGCAAATTTTTGTTGATGATACTTTTAATACGAATAAATTCAAGAACTGTTCGATGAGTTGAATCGATCACGTTTCTAGTTGGTATTCCCATTCGTCTCTCGAGCTGCTTAATAAACATTTTTAATAGCGATAGATATTGTCCATAAATGTTATAATGAACTAACTGCAAGATTATTTTCCAGCCGTAGATGAAAATACAGTTGAATATGAGACTTAAATCAGTATTGATTTGTAAAATCTTTTTATACTCCAAGTGTTCGATCGGTTCTTCGAATACCTTCTTCGTATGGTGATAATTATCACGGAATAGAAGTGTGAGAACAGTTGCGCTTGCTATTACGATTATCGCCAAAATGGGTGAATATTCATAGGGTTCTGTTGTAGATAAATAATCGCTGTAACTGCTGAGTTTTATTTTCAGGTTTGATAGAATCGAAGATTTGATTTTAATATAGATATAAGAAATGAAGCTTGATATCGCAGTGAAGCAAATCAATACTTTAATTAGGGTTAAGTTAAAGGTGTCTTCGGTCCTGATAATTAGCACGACTTTGATTATCGTAAGACATATGAACAGCAAAGTTAATATGGAGAAAATCCCATTAGTCATTCGTTTATCAAAGTTTTTAAGGCCATATATTAGTAATAAGTTGTCTAACATATCGTAGGAATAATCTCAGAGTTCAAGTTTGGAAATCGAAATTCTGATTATTGAACAGAGTAAAAGGTCTTAATAGCTCAATCTGTGTTCTAGCAGAATTTGTACTCACTTATCTGTAAATAAATGTTAGCACAGAAAATACACGTTTTATTGAAAAGAAAATTTTTGGTTTGACGATTTCCAGAATTCACCACAGTTGTATCCTGCACAGTCAACCATGACTTAAATATTTAAATCAAATCGCTTGTGTAAAGTAGAGCGTTTGTTAGGCTTTTAAGACATCAAAACTCAATCAAACTGAAAAACTATTGCAAAATGATAAATTTATTCAACTAGTTTCACAAAGGCATTTCAGCTTGAACGTGCGCAGAATCTATTTGATGTGTAGTTAATAATAAGATTATGTTTGCGATGTTGACTATTTTCACGTCAATTTTTTCTTGCACACAAATGCTGGAAAATACAGTAGTGAGCTCATTTATATTTTACACTTATTCAGCTTAGAATCTTCAACAGAATATCATTGAACAAAAGCTCTTTGTTAGAAAAACTTAATTCAATTTGTATGTATATGAAGCATTGTTGTTGTGTTTAAATGTGTTGTTTTGGGTTTAAAATTTGATATTTAGTTTTATTTGCTATAGTTCTAAACAGGCGTTAGCTAATAGCTCTATCGAAAATGTATTTTGAAACCTATTTAGCTTCAGTCATATTGACAAAACGTTATCAATAACAATTACAATGATTAAGAATTCGATTTCGAAATTTTTGTTGTAATAAAATATCGTTAATGATTATAATCAAGAAAAGTAGAATGTAGTTATTGTCAGATCGCTTGCATTGTTAGTGTTTTAGCTTTCAGAAATAATCTGCTTGTTTAAGCACAGCTTTTGCAAAATTACTCAAGCGAGCAAATGAACAAAAATCACTTTCAAGATTTATAAACGTGAATATCAGCGAATGAGGATAGAGTGGTTGTATTATAACCTTGCAATCTGGTTTAGCTAGCAATAATGCAGATAACTTCTTAGTGAACCCCTTATACATTTGCACAAGCATAATCACAAGATTTACTTTTGGGAAAGTAAATTGTGTTTCTATAAATGATAGAATTGGGTTGGGTTTTGTGTAAGATGACTGATTGTGCTCAAACTTTGACAATGGTGTCGGAACGAAAAACATTCAGGTGATAGGTTATCTGAATGTTTGAAGTTGTTATAATTCTCGATAAAAATCTCAGAAAATTCTTCATATTTTAATTCTATATAAGATCCTTTTCAAGATTGAGTTTGGACATGAAGAGCACATGAAAGCAATCTTACCATGGATGATAAAAACTTTTACAACTTGTACTCAATTATTCAATAAGAGTTTTCAACACTGGAAAAGATATTCATTTATTCAGCTAAGAGTCCTCAACAAAATCTTAATGTACAGAGGTTATCATCAAAACAACTCAGTTTGAGTCGAACGTGTATGAAGGCATGGTTTGGTGTATTTAAAGGTCTTCTCTTCAGAGTAAATTTGATATGATATTCAGAGTTGTTTGACTTGATCTTAGAATTATTTCAGAGTTCAAATCTGGAAGTCAAAGAAATTCTGATTGTTAAGCAGTTTAAAAGTATCATTAGTTCGATCTGCGCTCCAACAGAAATCGTATTAACTCGTGTATAAATTTTAGCACAAAAAATATATGATTTGCTAAAGAAAAAATTTCTAGATTTGCAATTTTCAGGAATTCGCCATAAGTTATATGTAATTTATAATAGTTGACATTTTCAATCAAATCGCTCAAATGTAGAGAAATGCATTCTTTAAGCTTTCGAGAAATCAAAACCTAGTCAAAATAAAAAATTATTACGACCCAAAAATTCTATTCAACTAGTTTATATGGGCATTCAAATTCGGCATAAAAATTGCCATACTTCGTGATTGATTTTTAGCAACATTCATGGTTTATGAGTGAAACTCAAGCGAGAATACATTCTATGATTATGATGATGATATATGATTGTTCGAAATCAGTATAGTTCTTGACGAAACATCACGAAAAGTTGCTCATTTTCAATGATTCTAAACTAGCTATCAATGTTTTTCAAGAATGAGTTTCAAGATGAAAATAGAAGAGCATTTGGAAGTAATTTTTACATGAATGATAAAATTTGTTGCATCTTATACTCAAAATGAGTCTATGAGAACTTTCATAATGGAAAAAATATCATTTGTAATTTATGCGGATTCGAAATTGCTGAACAGAAGTCGAGAAGTCGATTGAACATCATTAAATGTTGGTAATTTATCTAAATAAAATTTAAACTGCTCGGTCTTCAACGTTTGTTTCATCGAATCAGAGTATTCAGAGTACTTGACCAAATCAAAATAATTTCAAGTTTTTGGCCTCAAGCCAAAAATTGTAATCACAGCTCAGGTTATCATTTAATCTATAATTAACTATTAAGATATCTCTTTGTTTGATGAGTGAAAAAATAATAAAAGTAATGTTGATTTTAGTGAATAACTTAAACAAAGCAGAAAAGTGCTCGCATACAATTTGATTGCTTATATTGATTCTTTACTGAGTAAAAGAGAACGAGAAAATCCTTTGTTTTGCGATATCTATATTTAATAATTATAGAATACATATATTTGAATCGCTTTATTATTTTTCTCACATTAAGTCGTTATGGATTTGTACAATTGTTAGAACAATGTGAGATAAACATGAAAAAGCTAAAAAATTTCATCACTTATCTATTTCGAGCTATTCTTAGTCTTCAAGCTTAATATGAGACAAATCTTATGACAAATCTAACGCGAAAGGTGATTTATTTCTTTGATAGTCAACGTTAAATGTAAATTTCTTTTAATCAAAACGGATATTAATAATTATTTAGCCAGGCTATGTAGGAATTATGGGTGAATATTGAATAATCTTTATTTAACGCTTTCATATCAAAATTGATCATTTGTTGAGTTACTTTTACATTCTCTAGTTACATATTAAAATTATCAGAAATGAATTGTTATTATGCTAATAGAAAATTATGACAATTCAAGCATCAATGTAATTTTATGTAGAATATGACATTAATTAGATAGCTTTGAACAGTTTTCATACTCTCCAACTCTAACAGTAACAATAAATGTGATATTGAGTATTAAAAGCCACAATGCAGAATATTCTATATATTAATATATAAAGTTGCCTAACTTGAAGCAGATTTGCAAACGATGTTTTATATCCAACTAGAAAACCTAACTCGTCATATGGATTCTATAAGTGGTTTCAAAGTCAATAACTATTGCCACCAGAAGTGATCATCAATTCTCAATTCTGAAGCGTAACCAGAATTTGTCAACTGATTAGTGTCTGGTGCTACTCAAGTCTCATAAAGCCTTTATAAACATCTCAATTTGTTTAAAATGATTTCGGGTTTAGTTTCATAAAAGTATTGGAATTTGGTCACAAACAAAGCATACATATATAATGTAGTATCCAGTTATATTATTTGCTTGCGTCATAAACGCACACAACTCTTACTGACATTTTTGCACCGCTCATAGCCTTAGCTCTATACTACAGATCCTTTTATCGATTAGTATTCTATTGATTACCTCGAGTGGGATCCTAGGACTTAGTATCCTATTCAATTCACTTAGGTTGTAATTATCTCACTTGGAAGATAACCTATTTTTACATAATATGCCTCTTTCAAATTAAAAATCTAAAGCCCAAAGAATGAAATTTAGCTTAAGTCCAGAATTACTAATGGATTTTCTAAACATTGATTAACTTCATTGAACAGTGCTCTCCGAAATACGACTTACTGCATTTATTGATAAAATATGTATTATGTGCTATCATCGCCTTCTTTACACCTACCAGTAGATGTCTTTTAGTGGTAACCCATCAAAATCGAGATTTACATAAGATTCATGTTCGTGCTTTAGTCGTGTCTTATTTCATATTCATTTTGTCGTATTGGGTTTACAATTGCATTTGATACTCATTGAATCTAGATCATATTGTATTAGTGGTTATTGTCGATTGAGAGAAAAGTATGAAAATTGCTCAAGGATTAAAGGTACTCATGATAGAAAACTATGAAATTGAGCAGTCGATGTTATTTGATCAACGGTTTTCATTGTCGATTCGAATATTGGATTTAATGTTGAAAATTATTTTCAACCCTTGCGATGCTATAGAGTATAGATTAAAAATGTTAGATTCTCCTATGTATTATAGATAAGATTCTTATATTTTCAATTGTAGTATCAATTATAATTTATTTCTCTAAAATGGTTGATATATCAAAAGAACACTTGTTATAAAGTAGAACATTTGAGTGAAATAATGATTTAACGCATATTTTTCAGATAATTACCGGTAAATTTCAAATGATTAACTTGTGATATTTTGACAGGTCAAATACAAAAAATCAATTTTTTATGAATACTATAGTACTTGTGAGTGAGTTATGAATTACATAAAGCTGGTAACTAATTCAAAATTAATGTACATTATTATGCATATTAATTCAATAATTTCTGCATCAAATTAATGGAGAAATATCTATCGTGGTTTATTTTATATATATTTACAAATAACATATTGACAAATATGTGTATTGCTGTTTGATCATATTTAAATTAGTATTTATAACAATTTCAAGTTTGGACTTACTCCAGGAAACTACTGTTACAAGATATCGAAAATTCTGTCTTACCGAATTACAAGCGTTATGGGAGTATTAATAACGCGCAGAACCTCTCAAACTCGATCTCATAAAATTTCACTAAACAAATGATTGATAATTTTGATTTACTATTCATGTCAAACCTAAGTTCATAATATTGAGAAACGCGTTAACTATAGGCAGGCTACGGTAATCAATATGTGTTAAGCAAACACATGTTTTCTATTTTCGATTCTAATGTATGGAAAATAGAGTACATTGCTTACAATATTGCCCTACGACCAGCGCAGCATTCCCCTAGTACAACTTATATAACGACCCAAGCTAGTCGTATTATCATTAATTTAGTTGATTTAGTCACAGATAAGAAGACATTCGTGCTTAGCGTACTGTGCCTAGTACAATATTCGAAGTATTCGACCCTGTTTTAAACGTATTACTTTTCAAAAACATGAAATATACATCATTTTATGTAAACTTTTTTCCATAGAAGGTTTAGTCGGCCTAAAAGAATTTGCTGACTGAAATAACTTTTATCGCGTTTTAATCTCAATATATTCTAGGGTGACCAAGTCAAAAACTTTTAAATGCGGGACAAAAAAATTTGGCCCCCTTACAACATTTTTTAAAGAGTTTTAATCTGATTGAAGTTACAAATCACAGTTTGAAATAACAATTACTTGAAATATAAACTAAAGACTTGATTGAGAACTGCACTTTATAAGAGTCACACACGATGTGAATGAAAACAAGGTATCAGATAAATGGATTAAAACTTTTTATCTAAAGACTTCTACATATTTTAAGATAAGAAACGTGTTGACAATAAAATTACGTTATTTGCATTAAATAAAAACATACAGTGGAAATGTGTTAAGATAAGTCTTAAAATGTGTGATATTTTCCGTCTCCAAAAGGGTGCATACGGCATGCGGGACACAACTCTTAAATGTGGGACAATCTCGCACAATGCGGGACACAACTCTTAAATGTGGGACAATCTCGCACAATGCGGGACACAACTCTTAAATGTGGGACAATCTCGCACAATGCGGGACACTTGGTCACCCTAATATATTCATCTTTAGACTTTATATGAATAAAATTAAGATTGATTATGAAAAACTTGTTCTTTTCTCAAATTTAATTTAAGTACTTCAAAATGTTTTGGAACTATTGAATTTGATTATGAGCCATAAATTAATAAGCCAGGCGTTTAAAATTTAAATTATGTATATCTAATATTCGTAGTTTCTCATTAATAGCTCTGCAGTATTGCTTTATAAGCTCTAGCTTTTGCTCAACTCAGAATTAGAGTTAGAAAGTATTTACCTTTCATTTTCGAATTTATTCGATACATTTTACATCAAATTAGGCATAATTACAAATATTTCAATCAAAATTTTATGTTTTATATCACAATAAATACTAACGCTATAACAAATATCACTTCAAAATTTCGTTTTCAGTTTTCGGGAGTTATTTATATATTTTAAGAATAATTTTTTAATATCGCAAAGTTGACATATGCTAAATTAATTGAAATGTTGACTCATTCTAAAAAAATGCTAATATAACAAATTTTAAGTATGATTTGCGACAATAATTCCTTATAGCTAGTGAACTTTAAAATAAGCGCCAAGCTCTAGATTATCGAATTAAAATTTAAAAAGTCAAATATATATTTTCGTAGAATAATCTTTTGCATTGTCATTATCAGTCAGCAATTGAATGCTATCATTAAGATCAAATTTAATTTTAAATTTTGACAAATTTTTGCCGATTTCTATTTCGCATACTATAACTATGAAAAACAATTGTTTCAGGTAGATCCGGGCTAATGGATCTAAAGGGGTTCCCGACTCCCATCTCCAAGTGTAATACATCATTGGATTGAGTTCGTCGCGCTGAACATTTCGATACCACACTTGGCTACTTTCAACCCGAACCTGACCACTTCTGGCCACCAAGACCTAACCCCCTCGAAAATGGGTAAACCTGGCTTT
This sequence comes from Archegozetes longisetosus, assembly GCA_018873245.2. Lineage (NCBI taxonomy): Eukaryota > Metazoa > Arthropoda > Arachnida > Sarcoptiformes > Trhypochthoniidae > Archegozetes > Archegozetes longisetosus. The sequence continues at coordinate 28,141 of JAEMBT020000099.1, forward strand.
ACCAAGATGTAACGCAAGCCAAACCTGATTTAAACTGAGATATAACAGGTTAGGTAGCTTCGTGACCTTATTCTCCCTTAGTTTGTATCAGGCTTGTTCGTGTTACGACTCGTGAATCCAGGTTTATCCGAGGCACTAAACCAAACAATGATGGATATCTCGAGAATTACTTGTGATAATTGATCAAGTAAAGTATTAAAATGCTCAGTTCGATGTCCTGAGTCCAATGATTATATCACTTGGCGGGGTCAACCACTCCCGTTGGAAGTTGTCCACAATTGGCCAGGTTCGGATCAGAAGTAGTTATTTGTGGCATCAAAATGCTCAACTCGACGAACTGAATCTAATGATGTATCACACTTGGGGTAGTGTTGGGAACTCCTTAGATCCATTAGCCCGGATTGACCCGATATACTATATATGGTTGGATTACAGTGAATGAATAAAATTTATGACTCTACACCATTGGACCACTTCCCTTTACAAAATTTCTCACAACTCGGTAACGGGTAGACGGAAGCTTAAGAAACCTGGCTTAAGCGACACAGATTTGAATGTTACATAAAGGCGTAGACATAGATCACCTCCACCTTTGTCAAAATTTTTCAATCCGAAATATTAGATTTTTGCAGTTGTTTAGGACAGTATGAGAGGGGCTATTGTCACATGTACGTCTCTGTAGGAATGACAAAATGATGCACAATAGTTTAGGTTTAAGAAATGCTTGTGTTCGTTAGATCCCACACTTACTGACTGAAATCAAATGGAGACCCGAGTGAAAGCGTGCCAACATAACTTGAAGACAACTAGAGAAAAAGGGGATAATATTATATGTAATATAGTGACTGGTGAAACATGCATATTACTATCAAGAGTAATCTTAACGTGAAACGAAGGTATGGCTCTTCGATGAGGATGAACCCCTGAAATTTCCCAAGTGATTTCTACACAAAGATATTGTATGAATAAAGTTTCAGTAATTTGCAGTAGTCTGGCGATTAGTGTTTTAAGTTAAAATAGCAAAGTACAATGCAGTAACCCATATAACAAGTAAAGTATAGTACAGTAATCGATTTTTGATAGTGTTATCACTACGGTGGTAAATCTGTTTCTTAAAATTGCTTGTGTAGAAGGTCAAGTTTTAGGAACAGTAAGTTTGAATGTTTTTAACTTTGAGTGCATAAGAGCGTCATATTTACATCTCTGAAATTAATCAATATTTCATTAACTTCATTTTAAAGCTTTATACAGAATATTAACCCAACAATAATGAAAATAGGCATTTTTGGAGTCAAATATATATCAAAGAATATTTTATTAGTAGAATGTGGAAGTACGAAAGATTTTGAAAAACTATGTTCTAAAACTAATAACAAACTATCTGAAGTAGAAGTCAAAATTCTAGTAAAAAACCACGAATTGTAATTTATAATCTGAACAAAAGCCTAAAGCAAAATGAGATAATCGAGTCATTCGTCGAACAAAATCCACTAGGACATGAAAAGATGAGAGGTCTCTGCAGATCTAATTAACTTTTAATTCTTTCTTAAATCTAGTTACGATCATTTACAACACGCTGTCACAGAATTGTCACCCTAACACGTTGTTTCGGTTGGGTGGCCAAATGTGGTGCAACATATAAGGTGATCAAGCCCTACATGGGCGTGACCAGTGTGATGAGTAAAGTCGATTGAGCGGTCCCACGAGGCTACGCCCACTTTTTTGAAAAATTCAAAATGACGTACTAGGGATGGGGCCATGGGCGAACTTTAGTCTTTTACTCACATAGGTTCGACACACTTTTCTACTTTAAACTGACAGATATATATTAGTTGCGATATATATAGTTGCTTAAATTGTATCGTTATATACCTATACTATTGTTCCTTCCCTACCACGTGGAGGTGGATCCATGGGAAAGTTCTCAGATTGGCTGCCTGGACAGGTTTAGTTCTTCATTCTTGTAAACATATACAAGTTATGCCCTGCTACATTTACACAGCTGGTGGACTTACCCCGCAATCACTACTTCCTTTGTATTGGGAATCGGTTGGCCCCGAACTGGTTCTAATGCTGATATTTTAAGAAAAGCATATGGTGAAGAGACAACAACATAGTAACTAGCTGATTAACTATAAGCATAGCTATATATATCACACCTAATATGTATCTGTCAGTTTAAAGTAGAAGAGTGGGCGTAACTAAGGTAATGCTAGTGCAGAACATGACAAGACATTGGCTCTAGCCGCTCTTCACAACAATTGGGCCGACATCAAACTCACAGAAATATCAGAATTGAGAGACAACGAACGGATCCAATTGACTAGTGAGACCACAATTCGAAATCGTCTCAGAGAACAAGGTTTTTAGATATCTAAAGATTTTTAAAAATTAATTTCTTTCTGAATTAAGAGAAGAGTGGCGGCGCAGAAAGAGCTATTGACTGGCATTCATCATCAAAGAAGACTCCAATATTCGGAACAGTTTTCTGATTGGAATTCAATCGATTGGTCACGAGTCATATCGATTGATGAATTCGCTATCTCTTCTGACGAAAGAGGAAAAGTTTACGTCTGGAGGCTGAATGGAACACGATTTGATGAGCAGAACATAGCTTTCAGATCCATAACACACCGTTTCAGTGTTTCAATTATTGCTTTGTAACTTAAAAATTTTGATTTTGTTTTACTAATTTCTGCATCTTCGGTTTTAGTTTTCATGGGACCGATATTTCCAGTTGATCGTCTGACAAGAGTGCTACACTGAATTTTTAGACAATTCTCTGATTCCATATATGCAAACACATTTCGATGATGGAAACGTTTTAATTTTGTACGACAACCATCCGGTGCACAATTCGAATCATGTTAGAGATTGGATAACCCGGAACATCGGGCAACACGAAGTTTTCGCTTTACCACATGCAAAGTATTTGCGAATTATTGTCGATTTTTTCTGATTTATTGATTTTTCAGTCTTCTGATTTGAATCCCGTCGAGAACGTTGGCTCGATTTTGAAGCATTTGGTTCGATAAGAGACTTATTGAGTGCTCTTAATAGAGTACATGCAAAGCTATCGAACCCTACTTATAGGGGTTACTTCATAGATTTATTGGAATCGATGCCTCGCAGACTCGAGGCTGTTCGTTTGTCACAGGGGGGGTCACACAAGATATTGAAATTCTTAAATAAATTCAATAAATTTGTTTTTCTCTTAATTTTTCTACTTTTTCATTTGAACTGGAATATTTCGTCTTCCATATTTTATTTTCAAAATGAGTTACATTTTAAGAATTTACATTTATACTTGATTAATTTGATGACAAAATTTTCAAAATCAGTTAATCCAGTCAAAAGTTATAAAGATTTTGCGAGTCAACCTAATTTCTGCGTCAGGTGTATATATATATATTAAGAAACAAGTAGAAAGTAAAATAGATTGTGTAATGAAAAACAGAATTTGTCTAACAAAATAAATTGCATGCAAATAAATTTACAACATTGCAAGCTACTTATGTGCGAACTAGTTAAAAATGTAGAAGAGGTTAAAATTGATATAATCTTTGCAAGCAAACCATACTTTAAATATAACAAAATATCTAACATATTGGCTATCATTGATCGACATGTCGAGGCATGAACGACGGCTATGACGAGCTGCTGGAAGTCCTACAATGGACTGGACACCCAAGGATTCAACCACCTGACTGTGAATCACTCGGGCCACTTCGTCGACCCCGACACCTGGGCGAACACCCAAAACATTGAATCCAGTTATAGCAAAATTAGAAAGAAATGTTTTTCTAATTTCGCTTGATACTCAAGGAGCATTCAACAACTGTTGGTGGTCCTGTCTGTTTAAGCAGTTGACTGAAAAGAAGATACCGAGAAATATTTTTGATATCCTTGAAATGTATTTTTAAAAATAGAAAAGCAATTTTAAAAGTAGGAGATTTAGAAGTTGTAAAAGCATAAGTAAAAATGTATATTATTCGTCCAACTTAGACGGAAAAAATGAGTGACGTTAACGCATTTAATCTTAAACAAATATATGTACATGATTGTTTTCATTTATAATAAAATAAATCTGAAACTCATAAAATAGTGTCATATAAATGAATATAATTTCTGATTAATATCAACTCAAATTTGATTTAATTGCAATAAAAAATGAGTGACAATAACGAAAATTTCAAGATTGAAAAGGATCGTTATGTTAGTTTTCTATTCAGACGTGTATTAATTCATTTACGTAATAAATTTGTAATAAACAAAACTTTCAAAACTACGATTTGATATTTATCGCAAATTTATTACGTAAAAAATTACTACACGTCTGAATTGTAAACTAACATAACGATACCTTTCAATCTTAAAATTTTCGTTGTCACTCATTTTTTTATTGCAATTAAATCAAAGTGTGTTAGCTATTTTCCTTTAAGTTAATATTTTAGATTGTGTATTTACTTTTGGTAAAGCTTCTATTTTTGTGGTAAGTATGAAAATGTCAAAAAATCTGTTAAGAGAATATTTGATTATTTTATTTTTCTATTAAAAGTTTTTTAACTATCGGGAAGGATCCAGATCTGAAACAGAAAGCATGCCAACCAAACGTATGTGCAATAATTGATTAATATTGCTAACTGATAATGATCATTGATTTCTTTAGAGTACAAAAAATTACATAGTGGAAAGGATTGTGCAGAAGTTGAGACTCTTGTTGAAAACGTCTCTTGTTCAGACGCACGTGATACTCTAACGTTAAATCAGGTTATCTCTTCAACGGAGAGTGATGGTCATCCGCCATATTCGCCTGTTAATCTCATTCTTCAAGAACCTTTTGGCGAGCTTCCTCCTCGAATCGACCAAGTTTTTAACCATCCCAGACGTGATAGAGTAACTGGGGAATATCAAATCGAGAGTGTTGTTGCTCGATCGAAAATTTGGAATGGCAAGATGTTGGAAGATCGATTCCTCGTGGAATGGATCGGTTGGGAGGATCGGTACAACACTTTTGAACTTGAGAGCACACTCAGTGGCTGTAGAGCGTTTTTTAACTTCCTTTTCCCTCGCCAAATGTCCTCAGTTGGCGCATGCCATAAAACTGGGAGTTTGTTAAAAGCTGATTCGACATCCGTTAATGCTGGATGCGGGCACATTAACGAGTCCTCCGTCGTGAGCTAGATCGGTATATTACTTTGAGGAAGTATTCGAAATTATATGGTTTTCATACGTTAGTGTAGATATACGTATATAAATTGGTAAAAAAATAAAGCTAAAATTGTAAATGCGAGGCTGAGTATAAGACAAAATATAATGTAAGTACAAATTGTAGGTAAAATGTAAAAATAAATGAAAGGCGAGGTTAAGTATTAAATTAATATATATATTTTTTCCACTTGTCCCTCTAAAGAAGATGTTCAGAATATAGAGTTAACTTTCTGGTCGGAGCTCTATTTAAAGTAGACATATTTAGAGATAAGTGATTTTCATATTTGTCCACAGATAATCGGTAGAACTCAAGATTGTAAGACTGAATTGGGTGACTTTGTAAAGCGTTATCCGCAACACCGCGCCAAGTTCCTCTCAAACGACAGTGATGCCCTCAAAACCATTAAGTCATTGTCGGAGAAATATCGTATTGTCGTTTTCTTACTTTTTGGACCCTTAGGGACAAAGCATTTAGCTTCAGGACGTACCTATCATGCAAATGTTTTAATCATCTCCAATGATGGTGTTAAACGAAAATGTTGGTATTCTTGAACCTTTTATGAAAAAATTTTTTAAATGTTCAATTGCTTTTCAGATCACTATTTCAATCTGCCGGAGAGATCTAGGGCTGCTGAAACGCCTGTTAATTCGGTACATCTAGCCAGGATCAAGCTTCCGATTGATGGTGAACGGCGCACTATACAGATGGCTTTCAGGGAACAGATGAATACTAAAAATTGTTTGGAACGGGCTTTGGTATTCATTGCCAATGCTATTGAAAAGGGTCAATGGGTTAAGGGCTATGATTGATTTTCTTACGATTTTAGCTCCAAACGATATGTTGAAAATTGATATATTTAGATGATCTCATTTTTTAAAACTTTTTAAACAAATTTTTTTGAATTTTGATCTCGAAATGACCTTAAAGATGACCTTTTTGGCCTTGGGTCATATAATACTCCGAACCAGCTTGACGAGTTCTATAAGAATATATAATCAAAAGTAGGTGCCCTCAAAAAGCACCCATTACCAGATCTTTGGCTTAAGAATTCAGTCAGATTGTACTTTTTCCTAAACGGGAGTCTAATTTGACTAAATAGAAATACTAGAATCCTAAAATGTGCCTGAAAATTCAGACCGTTATATTTACTAACACGTTGGTTGCAGCTTGAAAAATAGAATTGGTTTAAAGTTGACTTGACCTACTGGAAGAAACTCAAACCCCTATACCCATTAGAACCTCGAAGTCTTTGAAGAGTCTTCAATGGATTTGGAATAGCCGTCGATTACTTCATGTAGGTCATCTGTACTATCAATGATCATCGCTTGTTTCCTGTTATTCATTTTATATGGAAATGGTCATTAGCTACTTCCCTTAGCACATCTGAGTGCTAAATAGTCATCGTTTGCCTCTCGTAGATCATCTGAATTGAAAATGGTCATCTGTTACTTCCCGCAGGTCAAGTAGAATGGAAATGACCATCGGTTGCCTCCCGTAGGTTATATAATGTAAAAACGGTCATCAATTATCTCCCGTAGCTAACCTGAGTTGGAGATGGTCATCATTTGTCTCCCATAATACTTCTGACACAGAAATGATCATTAGTTTCTTCACATAGTTTATCTGAAATGAAAGTGGCCATTGGTAACTTGCCGTAGATCATCAGAGTTAGAAATGGTCGTCGTTTGTCTTCTGTAGCCCATCTGGTATGGAGATGACCATCGATTACTTCCCATAGGTCAACTGAATTGAAAATGGCCATCGGTTGCCTTCCGTTGGTCAATTGGGCTTGATATGGTCATCACTTATATTTTATGATAAATTGGGAAGTGTGGGATTGTGCATGGAAGAATTTTACATCATTATACGAAATGTAAAAACTGTTGTAATAATAGATTTCATCTTTATTTAACGTCTAGTAGCATTGCTACAGAAGAAGTAAATACAAGGTTAACCTAAGAGCGTTGTGGAACGCAAAATACTCTCTATCGGGTTTAACTATGCTCTTTTACAGAGAAATAGGTATGTGGTAAATGAAATCCTATTCAATCCGGGATACTTATATCATACGAAAAAAATCTACATGGGATAACCCTAGTTTTCATATTTATAAATATCCTGTGTCATAAAAAATGTGCCAATACTTATTACATAGCATTGTATAGAAAGAACATTCATTTCTTAAAAGTGTTCAAAAATACTTCTAAAAATTTAAATATTTGAATTGTCTATTACTAGAACATACAGATAAATGCAGAGAGTAGAGCATTTAAGGTATCATTTCTAATAAGTAAATATTAAGTAATCTATTTATGGGCATTTAATGCAAATACAAATTGAAAAAGTGATATTCTGTAATCATTAAAATGTCAAATGAGCTGATCATGTTAGTTAAGACGAAATAAGTGGACTCAAAAATTTATAATAATTGTAAAAACGAAAATATCCACAAATTCATAAATTTTTCAAAAAAGTACCTTCAAACAATAAAAAGACGCTAATTGCAAAATGTGCAGCATTGTATTGTGCTAGATTTGAAATCTTTAAATTTTATGGAATGTGAAGATTTTAAAGAACTATCAAAAATTGTTATTCAAATTGGGAGCAAACAAGGAGGTAATATTGATTTAAATAACTCGCTCCCAAGAGGAGTATTAGTTCCGGAAAATGAACTTCCATATAATTCCTAGAAACAATCACGCCACCCGCACTCCGAAAACTAAACTTTAAGCGAAACACGAGTTTTTTGACAGTTTTCAGTTATCATTTATTTGTAGAAATGAGCCAAATTTTTATAATAAGAGGACGGTAAACTCTAAAATAATCGAGTTGAGCAAAAGTTTAAGAAATTCACAACTAGACACTACAAACTTATTAATATAAAGTTATGAAAAGATTTACATAACTGTTATACAAATACTTGTATAATATTATATAATATAATATGCCTAATATTATAATAAATTACAATCAAAATCAATAGTTTCATAATGTTATGAAAGTGATGAAATTAAATTTGAGGAAAGATTAACAAGTTTGTCATTGAAAATTTTCCTATGATCCAAAGATATGCATTTGAGGAAATGCCAAACAAATGATATCTCTAAGAAATAAACTAAAAAGTCTCTTTTGTTATACCGTATACCCAAAGTAGGATTCGTTACACTATTATAAACAAACTACATGCAAATTTAATATCCATTATTATATCATTTAATAAATGTTAGAAAATACGGCGAATAAATGATATAACACAACCGTTTATTTAATATTTAGTCAATTGAGAGGTGTGTTAATAGATATTGAATAAAAAACAATGATATATAACTTTATTAGTAATGGTTGTGATTGTTATCAAAATGTTTGAAAACGAATTGCTAGACAAACAAATAATAAAGCATAAAATTATATTTTTCAATAAAATAAAGGTTTTTTTAAATAGTGGAACATAATGCGACTTTAGATTTGACGCATTAACATTTATATATTGATGGATAAAATATTTAGAATGAGCGTTCATATAACTCCAATATTTGACTAAATATAATTACATTAACATTCCCACATTTATTAAGAAATTCTTAAGTAATAAAATATATATTGAGCACTATTCTCTATGCTTGGAATGTGTTTGTCTAACACTTGTGTTGATAACTGTAGTTTGGCTTCTTTACACGTGTTTCTATATAATATGAATATAGGCTTAATGTGAATAGTATATCAAATCAATTATCGATCAATTATTTAGAGAATGTTATGGTTTATGAGAGATTCTGCGCGTTCTTAATATTCCAAATAAGCTTGTGATACAGTAAAACAGAATTTTAATGTTTTGCAACTACTGTTTCTGAAAGTGAGCTCAATAATTAAATTGTTAAAAATACGAATGGAAGGATAATGAAGGGTGTGCCTGGCTACAAATATTTTTCAACTAATCATCAATCAATTTTAGATCACAGTGTTAGATATTTTGTGGTTAATTAGATCCATAAATAATTATATTTTTCAGTTAGATAATGTGGTATACAACTTATTCACAAAGCATTGTATGATTGAGTTTGCCATGCTTTGTGGATGATGCGTAAAATTACATGAAAAATCTATTGAATCTAATTGAAAATATAGCGATTGTTGCCTTTAATTAATCATATCAAAAACTTTGTGATCTGAAGTTGATTGATAATTAATTGAAAGAAATACGTGTAGCTAGACACACCATTGATCATGATTTCACTCAAATAATTTACATTGTAACAAGTATGCAACAAGTAACATGTAACATGTTAACATCTCAACCATTTTTAAGAAACGTAAAGTCTTATCTGAAAGTGTAATAAAATCTTATCAAGTGCTCGCAAAATCTTAACTCTGTTTTAATCAACGTTCACTTCATAGCATCAAAGTCGAAAATAACACATTTTCAACAATAAATTCCAACATTTGGATTAGTGATGAAATTGTTGATCAAAAATCATTGATCACTCTATCTCATCGTTATCTATCATTAACACAATTATCTGCGAGAAGTTTTCATACTTTTCTCTCTATCCACTAGTAGCCGCCAATTCAGTGACCCATAGATCTTGTGTTTCATATGTGATTGAAGACACGATATTCATAACTTAAATAAATATTGAATAAAATACAGTTACAGCATAAATAACAGCAAATCTTGTGAAAATCTCGACTTTGGTGGATTACCATGAAAAGACATGTGTTGATAAGTGTTAAGAAAGTGATGACAACCTATAATAGATGCTGCCTAATAATTGCAGTCATAGTCATGTAATGCGAAGAGATTTCTGTTGAATAAAGTTAACCAATGCTTAAACATCTATTAGCTCTGGACCTTAGCTCAATTTCATTCTTAAGCAGCCTGACCACATGTCCCGGAATGACCTTAACAGTCCAGGAATGTGAACTATGTCGTGAAACTAATCCAGGACCAAATTGACATACAATTTCCAAAATGCCAAATGTATAGGAATTTAAAGTTTAGACAAAAATGATTAAAAATACATCTTATCAACTTATATTAAAACAATGTAAATTGTAAATATCATTACTCTATATCAATGAAACAATGTAAAATTTGCATAAAATATTTTGAATGCTGAAGTTTTACATTAATTGTATATTATTATGTTGTTCACATTAATAGTTATAAAAAATAAAATATAATTTAGAAAATCGATATTGAAACATTTGTTTTCAATAAATACTGAAAATATTTATTATTATATCAATTAATTGCTAACAAACTAATATCATGTCAAACAAACGAAATATTATTGAATCTAAAAATCAAAGAAGAGATTGACTTATTTCCAGGACATATGGCTTTCGAAAGAAGAAATATAAGGATTGGCTGAGAAAAGTTAATGACTTCAAAGCTAATTGTATATAATATAAAACTCAATTCACAATTAAATACGAAGGCATTTCAGCTGTCAATACACACAGAAAATCGAAATCACACGAATTTAAAAATTTTGTACTAAATAACGAAAATCTAATCAAGGCCGCTAAAAATGATACTAAATATGATAGAAAGTAATGTTTACTTAAAAATGGCAATAAATTCGATGTCCCGGAATGTCCAGGTAATTATTCAGTTTTTACTGAAAAAATCAAGGAATTGGTGAAAGAAATGTGGTCAGGCTGTTCTTAAGACTGAATTTTCAAATAGGGGTATATTATTTAATACAGGTTATCTGCCAAATGATAATTAGAAATGAATACTAAATTCTAGGACCAGACTCTAGACAATCTCATAGAATAGCAATGGATAGAATTTGTAGTTTAGAGTCAGAACTGCAATAGATATAAAAAATTGAAAAGGAGTTATGTATGTACTTATATGATACAAACTAATTTACACTACATTTACATCTACATTAATCGACATTCATTTTCAATGACATTATTTATAGTTTGTGCTTCGTTTGTTAAGCCAATACTTCCGGTGAAATAAACCCAAAATTGTTTCTAATATTTTAAGATATGGTTTTATATCATTTTAGTAATACCGGGTACTAATCACTTATTAAACTATAGATAAATATGAGTTGAGAAAATGCAAATCGTTTATATGATGTACAATATCCTCATTTATTGAAATATTCACACCTTTCCTTTACTTATGTTTCAGTTTTGATATTTTTCATTAAATACATGCTTATCAGATAGCAAGAATTTACAGTTTATTAGTAAAAGTCTCTGCTTTCAAGATTTACTACTTTGATTCGAAAATTCTACTCATGAGATCACACCACCTTTCATGATATAAACGAAATTTTGTCGAATTGTAAGTTTGAAATCCACTTCCATTTAGACAGCTTTATATATATTGTTAGTATATAAAATATTCTTTAAACTTGCTTTGCTTTCTCTTTCATGCTTTATCACAATTTACAGTCGTTGCAAGAGTTAGAGATTATGATTGCTTATAATGATTTAACTTCTAATATCTGTTCCTATTGCATGTTAGATTAGATGAATACTTGAATTCTATCATAACATTCTATGAACGAGTCAAATTTTGATAATCTTAATAAGGAACCCGAGAATGTTAAGGTAGGCCAACAAATAATTTTAAGATGGAAGCATTAAATTAAGATTGTTCGATGAATTCGCCTGTAACTACTACTTAGCATGAACCAAATAACCATTCATATTAAGAACTCAGCTTCCTTGGATTTGAAAATTCTGAGAATCTACCTACAAGACCACTCTATCTCATGATATAAACTAAATTTTTCTAATTATTTATAAGTTTGAAGTTTGCTTCAAGTAGGTCAACCAAAATTTTATATTAGTTATTGAGCATATAGAATATTCTGCATAATGACTGCTCTCTTTCATAACCTATATCGCGATTTGCAGTTATTGCAAGAGTATGAAAACACTCAAAGTGATTTAAATTCTAATACCTGCCATTCTAAACCGTCCCAAAGGGTGACGTAATATTCTTGCAATTTTCTTTTTGATTTATTAATGAAGAATTTGGGGCTGAACTTTGGTGGCTGGATGCCACACATCTCATAATTAAGGAAAAAATCTCAGATAAATATTAATTACATTAATATTAAAGTACTGCGCGAAATATGAGACATCCGAAAATGATTGGGTCCACTCTGTAGCTTATCAATGGGTTTTCATAGGATTTCTTAAGTTGCATTCGCATTAGGATTTTTTTCACTATAAAGTCTATAGAGTCCTATGGAATCAATCATTTTCGGATGTCTCTCATATTTCGCGCAGTTCTTTAATGTTACTGTAATTAATATTTATCTAAGATGTTTTTCTTAATTATGAGATGTGTGGCATCCAGCCACCAAAGTTCAGCCCCAAATTCTTCATTAATAAATCAATAAGAAAATTGCAAGAATATTACGTCACCCTTTGGGACGGTTTAGAATGGCAGGTATTAGAATTTAAATCACTTTGAGTGTTTTCATACTCTTGCAATAACTGCAAATCGCGATATAGGTTATGAAAGAGAGAGCAGTCATTATGCAGAATATTCTATATAGACGCAAATATAGACTTGAAGCTAATTAGCCAAAATAATATCAGAAACTTCCTCAATTAGTCTGTGGAACGTTGACAAATACTTAAGTTTATGAAAAAAACCTTTCAGAATTAGAAAATAGCTGTGAACAATATCTAGATTCACATTCTAAGTTTATTTCGAAATAACTTCATGTCAGGTTTAAAACCTACGACTTTTCAACCTTTTTTTAGTTTTATTTTTGACATCAATCATATAACATACGAGGTCTGAGTTTATTAGAATATTCATTTTAGCTGTGCTTCAGTTTTGATGTTTGTTTCATTCAATACTTGTTAGCTACCAAGAATTTGTGAAAGTTCTTTCAAAATTTACTTTTGCTTGAAAATTCTGAGAATCTAATGGTGAGATCACATCTTCTACGAGATGAACTAATTTTAAACTAAAAATTTTGAATCATAAGTTTGAAGTCTGTTCCAAGTTAGGTAACAACATTTATAGATTTTATGGAATATTATATACAATGGATTTACTTTCTCTTCATACTCAGTCACATTACTGCTAGGATTGGAGAGCATGAAAATTGTTTGTGATTCAACTTTTGCTGTCCGTCTTATGAGGCTAGTTCAATGCTTCAATTCTGTTAGCATAACAAAAATTCCAATTCTGATCATTTTAACACTAAAACACAGATTGCAAAAGAAACTTGTCAGGTAGTCAGTTTCAAGATAAGAGTTGAATAAACTTTATTAGATAATTACATCTGTAATTCCTTGTTATCCTGATCTAAATAGCTATTAATATTTGTTTTAGCTAGAATAAAAGATATTAACATTTGATATCAAGACTTTTGCTAAGAAGTTGATCATCTTTCGCATTAGATTTATCATATGACTTGTTTTACATTATGATCGAATACTAAGAATAGCTCGAAATAGATAATACAAGTTTTTAAAGTCATTTTCGTTCTCACATTGTTATTATATGTGATACGAAAAACCGAGCGCATTGAAAAGATTAAGCGATTCAAATCTAATTGCAATTAATTTAACCTCAAATACTGACATAAGAAACTCATGAACTTCTCATTTACTTTGAGCAAAAATCCAATATAAAGAATCAAATCGTATGCAAAGCATTCGAGTTTTGTTCGCTTTGTTCACTAAGTTGAGCATTGCTTTTATTACTTTTTTCACTCGAACTATATTTCAAAATGAAATATAGACTAACTAAAATGAGCATTCCAGATTAGTTGATAAGCAAAACTGTAATCACTGTCCTTAGTTTGAGGGGAACTGCTTAGATTCTGACGAGGCAAGCAATAAAGTTAAAAAGATTATAGTAGTTTAAATTTTCAACAGTTTGAGCTAGATTTTGCTTTTATCCAAATAAGCCGATTTTACATTAGTTTTCTGATCAAACTGTTTAGTAGATTTTCGAAAATTACTCCATTTTTTATCAATGTTCTGATTATTTGATGTAAATCTAATTTATATAGTTGAGTTCAATATGAGTTATAGGTTATTTGAATATAAATTTTATCTTAAATCTCTGGTAATGTTGTCGTGTCAAACCAGAAATTAGTTATCTTAATATGTAACTAATATTCTAATTTATAAAATTGCAACTATTTTACCTAAACATTAAGGTGCTATTTTGAGAGCATAGTAATTTGATCTTGCATGTCATGAACAAATGAGTATATAGTTTAAGAAGTTTAGTACCAAAATTATAAAGAGATAAATCACTTTAAAAGATCAGATTTCAATTATTACTCATTGACTTTATGAGGGTCTACGTATTCTCACAAATCCTGATTTAAAGTTTACTCAAATTTGTTATCAATGCAATAAAGGTTTTAAATGTATTTTCTCTCTGTTTATTAGCCAACACTCAAATTTCAATTCCAGACTCTTATAAGAGTGGCGAATAAACTTAAACAAGATGTCAAATTTGACTTTCAAAAGAATAGCTTTTAACACAATGATGCTTTCATATACATATAACTTGAATTAAGCAGGTTTTGTTAAAGAACTTTGTCGATGTTTTGCTGAAGATTCTAAGCTAAATAAATACCAATAATAGAGCTCACTTTTATACCGTATAACCAGAATTAAATATAAAAAAATTCGACTTGAAAATCAATATTGTAAAGAGAAACCTAATAGCTATACATCTATCAGACTCTGCAGACTCAAATTCGAAAACCTATATTAAACTACGAATTTTTCATTTCGCAATAAATTTTCTGTCTGATTAAATCTTAGTTTTTCAAAAGCTTGAAGAATGCAGCGGTTTACACTGGAACGATTTGGTTAAAAATGTTTAAACCATTATTGACTTTGTAGAATGTCAAGGACAATTCCAGACAATTTTTCAGTTGAAACTTTTCCCCATAATAGTGCATATATCTATACTAACATTTATTTATGGATAAGAGAATAATAATTCTGTTAAAGCATAGATTGAGATCATGATCTTTTGATGTGTTGAATAACCTGAATTTCTCTAATTTATAGTTTTAAAATACACCTGATATTACATTTTTGATCATCTTAGACAACTTGTTACTAACGTATGATAAAAACACTTTGATAAATGAATGATTAATAAAAATTTCAACACTTTGCTGTCCATATGCTTCGTAATAGTCGGCGTAATTATCAGAATCAAAGATGCTATTAAGTTAGCTCTAATTAAAGCTCTATTTGCTTAATAATATCAAATCTGAAGATAAAATCTTCAATACTATTAAGCTTTAGAATAAAACTCGACAGCTATTGCGACTATTTATTCAGAGCTGAATCTTATGAATATTCAACAACTCTTAAAATATTGGCGATAAATGTTATGACAAGTATAACATTTCTCGCACTTCTGTATCGTGAGAATAACCATCATGTGAGGAAGGTTTTCGAAAAATGATCGAGCATTTGAAGTATAAAAGAAATTTACAAACTAATACTGACTTAAGTTTAATATTCAACTGTATGTTCAATTGTGGCTGGAATACAATACTACAGTTAATTCATTATAACATTTATAAACAAAATTGATCAGTATTAAATATTTAATAAATAACAAGACACCAATAGGAGTGCCGACTGTTAATGTTATTCATTCAACTCATCGAACAGTTGTTGATTTCATTCACACAAAATGTTATTGATGAAAATAAGTGTTTTATTATGTATTTCATCAAAATCGACAATATTTTCTTCATTATCTATCCTTATGTACAGGTTATTTATCTTAAGTTATTGTGAATCGCTAACATTTCAAACATTTGACTACATTCTTATAATGTTTCTCTTCAATCGATTTGAGCCAAAGTTAAGTTTAATGAAAACTTATTAACAAATGGGGCGAAAACGTTACAAATGATATGATGAAAGTTGTTTAGATTGTTCTAAAATAGCGAATAGTCGCCTTGAAAATACTTCCGAAATTCACGTATAAGATTGAAATTTATTTAAAGAATGCTTCGATTCTGTTCTTATACTATTACGTTTAATTTATATTTTTCAGACATTTTTCGTATTATCAGAGCTTTTTAATTGTATTTATTGTTAAACAACATCGAATAATAATAGTACATATGATATATTTGATATATTTTAAATATCAATTTAAACTTTTTTAAGTATAAAACCATTAACTACAAAACAAAAAAGTTATTGAAGAAACTTCCCAGTTTAGTTCGTGTAACTTCTTTGTTTAATAGACGAAAATTCAAGTTTACAATGAAATTTTTTATATCAGAAAATAGTCTTAAACAAAGTCGATATACATTCTGTCTTATTTCGAAATCAAACCCAACATCGAGTTTAACTCACGACTTTTTCCATTTTTAACTTGTTTAATCTTGTCATTGATATATCTGTCATATGACATATAATATCTGCACTCAATGGGATGTTCACATCCTCCTAGTGCTTGTATTCCAGCTTTGATAACTTTTTCATTGAACATATGTTCTATCAGATATGAACAATTTACAGTTGGGTAGTAAAATGCAAGTTATGAAAAAATCTCTGAATTCCATAATTTGATTTGGCATGCAGATTCTGATAATCTAATGGTAAGATCATAATCTTTAATGAGATGAACTAATTTTAAACTTATATTTTATCGAATTATTCATAATTTTGAAGTCTGAAGTTTTATATCTCTAGCTCTAGTTTTATGTTATATAGAATATTGTCTATAATGGCTTAGTCTTGTCTTTCATTCTAATGTTGTTTTACAATTATTGAAAGAGATTATGAAGATTGCTTGAAATTAGTCAATTAATATCTTACTTTGTTTATTGCTTTATAAATTTGTGCATTTGTCAAACCAATACCTTTTGATGAAAATAAACCCGAAATCATTTCAAATATTTAGATGTGAAGGTTTTGTATTATTTGAGTAATACAGGCATTAATCAGTTGAGAAACTAAAGAGATATCAATTGAAAGAATAATGAATTCTTATGTGATAAAAGCGAAAATAATCTCAAAAATGAAGAATATATCAGGATTTTTCTCAGGCGATAACAAAGATATAATCAATCACACTATTATTAATATAAGATAGTAAAGTATTTGATGACTTCTTGAAGAACAGTTAAATAATAATATCCAAAAGCTTTATAAATAAGTTGCCTTATGACTGATGACCGCTTCTAGTGGCAATAGTTGAATCAAAATCATATTTAGGATCAACTTGCTTGTATTCGAAAATTCCGAGAATCTACTTATAAGATTACACTATCTTTCATGATATAAACCAAATATTTCGAGTCATTTTAAAGTTTAAGGCCTATTTTGAAGTCTGCTTCAAGCTAATGATGATTATTAGTGATGTGCAGAGGTGGTTTTTACCGAAAATTTTGGATTAGTCCGAATGCCCTTACACGTTACCATAGACACAATTTAATATTAATCAAGCATAATTAACGCAAACTATTTTTCCCGTTCTTCCCGCATCTGACTATTTCATAACGAATTTCCGAAAATACTACTTTCTTCCCGAAATTACCGAATATTACCCTTAATTTTGTAAAATTGACCAAATTTATCGAAATTTTAAAATTTTGTAATTTTAAGTATAAACAGAATATGTAATTTGAGTACTTATTTAAAGTATAATATGCAGTTCATCAGATTAATTGTTATACTCGAGACTAGTTATCTTTGACTCCTATTTACCAATGAATTCAAACAAAAGCTGTATTTTTGTTCTGAATTAAACGAAAGTTCAAATGAAGTGACAACAAGTGAATTGTAAACGTGACATTCAAGCTTGCATTGCCTACTGAATGCCCAGTTTTACATTAAATTTTATTCCCGAATTATTCCTGAATTGACTTAATTTTTATTCCCGAATAACTGCCGAATTTCCTTCTATTATAGCCGTCGCTGCACATCCCTAATAATTATATATATATTATTTCTGTATAATTCTGTATAATTACACTTTCTCCTTCATAATCAATATCGCGATTTATAGTCATTGCAAGTGTATGAAAATTGTCCAAAGTGATTTCATTTCTAATATGTCATATCATTCTATGTTATGTTAAACGAATGTTTGAACTGTCATAACTTTCTATTAGCACGATTCAAATTGTGATCATTCTAATGCTAAACCAGAGAATGCGAAAATAATCAAACAAATAATCAATTTAAAGGTGAAAGCGTTAAACAGGCAGACTATTCGATATACTTCTGTAATTCCTACATAGGCTGAACTAAATGACTATTAATATCTGTTATGATTAAAAGAATTTACATTTAATGTCAAGACTTTTCCTAAGAAAATGGTCACTATTCGCTTAAGATTTATTAGATTTACTTTAGATAATGCTTGAATACTAAAAATGGCTCAAAATTGATACTCAAGTGATAGTATCTTTTCATTAAACATTAAAGTTACCACAAGTTGTGTATATCAGTTCCAGTTCATTAATGATGAGACAACCACATGCTTTCAAAGAAACTTTGTCAGAATCCTTGATAAACTGTTATTTTTTTCAAAAAATTTGTCTTAAGTCTTTGGTAGTGTAGATTAGGTTAGGTTAATCGAGACAAGCCAGAATTTTTGTAACAATATATTTTATTTACAAAACTACTTATTTTCACATATAGATAAATGCTATTTTTGAACATAAAGTAATCTAATCTTACTGCATATCACATGAATAAATCAATACTTAAAGAATTTGTCGAAATTATAAAGAAGCAGATGACTTCACATTTCATTCGTTATTTTAAAAACTATAAAATCCTACGCATTCTCACAAACTCAAATAAAACAATTGATAAAGATTTCCCATTTATTTCATGGAACTTCATTTAATTGAAATAATTCAAGCTTATGATAACAATTCTTACCTTGTGTTAGAAAATAGTTTAAAACAAAACATTCAGTTTCTTGAAATTCTACTGAGATCAATCTTCATACCCTGGTTAAAACCTGTAACATCTGAGTGAAACTGTCGACTTTTAAAGATATTTTTATTGAAATATCAAGCATGATGTACAATATCCATATTTATTGAAGTTAACACTTTTCTCGTGATTATATTTCAGTTTGCTCATTTTCTTCATTTGTTACATGCTTATCACATATAAACGATTTGTAGTTTTTAAGCAAAATACGAACTCTCAAGATTTTGAATATTCAAAATTAGCTTTGACTCGAAGATTTTTAGAGATTGTTGTTTTATAGCCACACTATTTTATGACAAACAATTTTGTGCTTAAACTTTGTCGAATCAGTTATATGCTTGAAATCTACTTCGAGTTAGTCAATCATATTTTTATGTATCTTATTAAATATATAGAATATTCTGTATAATGACTTTGCTTTCTCATTCGTACTCAATATCACGATTTAGTCATTGCAAGATTTAGAGCATGAAATTAGTCAGTGATTCAATTTTTAGTATATCGTTCTAAATAAAATTAGATGAATAATTCAATTCTGTCATAACTTTCTATTAGGAAGATTTAAACTCCGATCATTTTAACACAAAACCTGAGAATAAGAAAATAACTCAACAAATGATCAATTTTAAGGTTAAACCATTAGAGATTGTTTAATTCCTGTAACTCCTGCATAGCCTGAACTAAATAGCTATCTCTTTTGATAAAAAATTGCATTTATTTAACTAGCAATACAAGTGATCTGACATAATTGAACACTACTTTCATTTTTTATACTTCTTATCGATGATTCTTAGTGATCAAATTTTGAAATAAAATTCTTAATCGTAGAAGCTATTACTCGTAATTTTTATCAATGTGACTTAAGTAGAAAAAGCTTTCAAATGCATTTTCAGTTATTAGCCAATGCCCATGTTCAACAATATTGCGATCAATTGCACATTCTTTTAAAAGTAGTGAATAAACAAGATATCAAATTTGACTCTTAAGAGCTGTTAACACATAATGATACTTTCATATACATGTAACTTCAATTGAGCTATTTTGATAGAGAGCTTTGTTTGAGATTGTCAACTGAATAAAAGCAGAAAATTAAGAGCTCACTATTATACCGTACATATAAGGATTGATTTGCAAAATAATTGACTTGATCAATATTGAAAACAGAAACTATTACCAATAAACAGATTCTGCACACTTTCAAATTTGAGTACCTGCAAAAACTAGTTGAACAGAATCTTTCAGTCTGGTTGAGTTTGGTTTTTAAAAGCTTAAACAACGCACTGGTTTACACTTGAATGATTTGGTTGAAAAAGTTTAAGCTATCATTGATTTTGTGGAAAATGAATTATGGCAAATGGCTGACAATTGTAATATAGTTATATATTAGTTAATATATAGGATATTCTGTATAAAGACTGCTTTCTCTTTCATAATCAATTTCGCGATTTACAGTCATTAAAATAGTTGGAGTATGAAAATTGCTCGTGATAGTCCAATTTCTAATTTCTGTTATTCCATATGAAATTAGATGAATACTTCAATTCTTTCAAAGCTTCCATTAGTATAACAACGACTATGATTCTGATCATTGTAATTCAAAACCAGAGAATGCGAAAGCCACTCAACAAACGGTCAATTTAAATATGAAAGCATTAAACAAAGATTATTCGACATTCGCCTGTAATTCCTGCATGATCTGAACTAAACTTTTAATACTTGTTTAGACAACATAAATTTACGTTTGATGTTAAGACTTCCAAGAAATTGATTATATTTCACATGAAAATTCTCAAGATTTGCCTTGCACAATGCTTGTAAAGCAGTAATGACTTAAAATAGACAATCAAGTGATAGAACTACTTCCATTTAGCATTGGGGTTACCACTAATAGGTTCCAATCCACTAATGTTGAGACAACCCATACTTTCACAGAACTTGCAATTTTCTTGATAAACTATATGTTCTTTTCTAGAACACATGTTTTAAAACTTTGGTAGCATAGTCCGACCAGATCAGAATTTCTTGTTTAATAGGTAACTTAATATGCTTTTAGTTGGAAATTTAAACCTATTTTTATCTATACTCAAGTGTTATCTTTGGAAATATAGTAATCTAATCTTACTGAATACGACGTTGATAGATAGATATTTAGTTTAAGAATTTGCCAAAATTATAAAGCAGATGGCTCTTATAATCAGACTGCTCAATTAATTAATATGACATTATATCCAACGCATTATCACCAACTCGTATAAAACAATTGAAGAACCTTCCCATTTGTCTCGTTAAATTTCTTCGCTTAATTGAAAAGATTCAAGTTCACGATACAAATTCTTATTTTCTGTGTTAGAAAATAGTTTTACGCATAATATATTTAGTTTCTTGAAGTGTTCGAAATCTAATATAATATCCTGTTCAAAGCCCAACTTTTAAATGAAACATCTCAGATTTTAAGATTGATTTTATTGCTGAAGCATCAAATATATCATGTGAAATGTCTATATTGATTGAAATATTCGCTTGTTAGTGCTTGAATTTCAGTTTTGATAATTTTATCTATTACATGTTTATTACATGTAAAGAATTTACATTTTGAAAGCAAAGTAAAAGCTCCACAAATTTTGAACATTCAAATTAGCTTTTACTCGAAGATTTTAAGAACTCATTCTATCATAATCACATTGTCCTTTATGACATGGATTAAACTTTGAACTTGAACTTTGTTCAATAATTCATATGTACGATGTTTGCTTCAAGTTAGTCTATCATATCTTTATATATGTAATTTAGTATATGAAATATTCTGCATAATCGCCTTGCTTTATCATTCATACTCAATATTGCGATTTATACTCATTGCAAGAGTATGAAAATTACCCAGAGCGATTGAACTTTTAATATTTGTCATTCTATATGAAATTAGATGAATACTTCAGTTCTGTCATAGCTTTCTATTAGCACAATTTAAACTCTGATCATTTTAATACTAAACCTGAGAACGCAAAAGTAACTCGACAAATGATCAATTTTAAGATGAAAGCATTAAGCAAAGTTTATTCGATTCCTTTAACTCGTGCATAGCCTGAACTAACTATCAATATCTGTTTTGATTACAACAAATTAATTGAACACTTCCTAAGTTATTGTGCATAAGATTTGCCTTACACAATTGTTGAAGACTAGAAATGCCTCAAAATACATAAACAAGTGGTAGATGTTTCATTTTATGTCATAGTTTTATTTCTTACATTGTCCTAATATAAATGCACAAATCCATAACAAGCGACTTTATGCAAAAGACTAAACCGATTGAATCTATTACTCTATCTTCGAACTTAGATATAAGGAAACTCAAGGTTTTTCTCATTTACTTTGATCGAATAAAAGGTTATATAACAAAATCAATCAGCATAAAAGACCATTTCCAGGCTTTGCTCATGTCATTCAGTATATCGAGCATTACTTTTATTACTTTTGCATTCTTCAAACAAAACTATATTTCACAGTTACAGACTAACAAAATCAGTACTTATTTTAGATTAGTTAACAACCGCACTTCAACAGCTGTTTTGAGTCTGAAAGCGACTCAAAGCGTCAAATTAAACGCCGATCTGATTAAGCAAATATCCAAGATAAATACTGAGGCTTAAATTTCAATTTTAGAATTTTGAAAAATCTGATCTTACTCTATTTTTTGAGGTTGAATGCCTACAAGATCGTTTGAATAGATCAAGATAATTATTTTGAAAGTCAATTTGTAACTAAAAATGATAAATTCAGAAATGTAAGATGATTACTTTTCCGAGAATATCAACATCACAATAAGGACCTGCAAGATAGAAACACCCGCGACTCAGCCCGTCCAGACTGTTCTCGATTTCTGATCATAAAGTCTGAAGCCACACAACTTGTAAATGATAATTTTCTAAGATTAATCACCAATTTGTTGAGTAAGTGATTCAACTTTTATCGTTCGTATAATCAATTGTTTTAAATGCACTACCATTTTCATTTTTAATCTTGAAAACATTGAAAACTAGTTCAAAGTGTTAGTATATGAGAATTTTCTATGATTATCAAGAATTATTCTGATTTCAAATAACGAAGCATAATTTCATCAACAGTTATCTTAAACGGAACATATTTCCGCTTATATTTCATTCATGGCGTTAGATTGTTACTAAAAATGAATCATAGAGAATGGTTAATTTTATGCTAAAGTACATTTATCATTAATCATAAATTACCTTGATCATAAGTATCACTCTATATATTGGAGTATTATAAGCGATAGCCTTTAAAATGGAATAAAAGCACATCTTTCCATTAGAGTCGAACTAGTACTAGCCCTTTGAGCGTTTGTTCGTTCCGACAGCGATGTTCAATATTTGAGCCCAACCCGTCATTTTTTCTAACCTGACTCAATTCGATACGTTACAGATACTGTTCCAAAAATAAATCCTGTAATTACTCTTCATAAACGTTAAAGCTTCAAGCCTTCGCTATGAAACTATCTCGTTGATTCCTAGATAAACTAAATAGTAAGATTAATTTTTAAAACTCTATCTGATAAGCAATCACTGATAAGCTATCTGTGAATTTCAATGTTGAATTTTACTCATTCTATCTTCCATTAGTAATTTTATAAAAATTGTCCTTAAATAAGCAGATTATTTCTGAAAGCTAAACACTACAAAGGTGATTCAAAAATATTAGTATAAGAATATATAGGAATGCAATCAGATTAAGTTTTATTTGTTCTTCAATACAGTCCACTCTAATTCCAATAGATGGTCCAATAGATTAAGGATTAAATATGTTAAGATAAGAAGGAATTACATTGAATAACAATAAATAAAAGTATGTATGTATGATTCCATACAAGGCTATGAATTTTTGAGTCACCTCCGTAGCAATACAAATCTTATAACTGAACAATACGTTTATTGTCCATATTGCTTATCGTTTTTTCTTAATTATAAAAGGTTCAAAATCAGGTTCTTAATCGTTCACATTATTATTGATAATTTTTCCCAATATGATCGAGGTAAAAAGCTTTTTAATGCGTTTTCAGTTGGTTTCCTAGTGAACGCTCAATATTCAACAATATCGATGTCAGTTCCCTGAACTTTTAAGACTCTTACGAATGAACCTAAATAAAATACCAAGTTTTACTTTCATAAGAGAACCTTTTAACACGCTCAAAGATACTTTATATACATATAACTTGAATTAAGTTATTTTCGATAAAGAACTTTTATTTATGGAGTCTGTTGAAGATGAAGTGAATATATGCAAAGATAAATGACTCATCTACTCGTCTTCTGATCAACCTGCCCGAATCTGCACAAATTGTAAATGGTATTTCTTGCGCTGCTGAAAGTTATACAATTGTTGAACATGAGGTGCAAAATATGTCACTCACATAAACAATTATCTTCAAATGTTGAAGGACATTGATAACTAGTTTGAGGTGTTGATGAATGAAGAATCACTGCGATGTTTTATCAAGAATTCTCTCATTCCAAATGGTCAAGCATAATTTCTCCGAAAGTCATCTCAAATGAAATATATTTTCGCTTAAATCTCATGCATAGTGTATAATTCTTGTTAAATAAATCTATCCTTAGTAATGAATTATCTTGATTATAAACATCATTCCATGTGTGAATTTACTATAAGCTCTAACCACTAAAATGGAATAAAAATTCATATTTTCTGTTGAAGAAACAATAATACTAGACCTTTGAACATTTGTTCGTTTCGACACAGAAATTCAATGCTCGAGCCGAACCCATCACTTTGCCCCAAAACCGATCTAATTCGATCCGTTATGGACATCTAGTTTACTGTCCTAAAAATGAATCCTATAATTATAATTAATCGCTGCACATGTGTTAGGCGTTATAAAAGTGTCTGCTTGATTTTCATTTAAATGAGATAGCAAATCTTTATTCCGACTATCTACGCTCACCAGTAAGCTCACTATCAAATTTCAAAATTGCAATATTGGCATTCATTTTATCGTTTTAACAATTTAACAAAATTGTGTTTAGCCAAATTATTTTTGAGAACTAGACACTAACAATACAAGTGATACGTCCGTAACTAAATACTTCTCTCGTTCTTTGAATTTTCTATCGATGCTTCTTAATAGAAAAAAGTTCAAAACCGGCTTCTTTATTGTTCACATTATTATTCATAAATATTTCTATCAATATGAATGTGACATAAAGGTTTTGAAATACATTCTCAGTTGGTTTCCTAGTGAACGCTCGGTATTCAACAATATTGATATCAAATTTTCGAAGTTTTAAGACTCACGAATAAACCTAGTTAAGTAACAAATCTTATTCTTAAAAGAAGACCTTCTAACAAACAAAAAATGCTTTCACATACATATAACTTGAATTAAGCTTCTTGGATCATTGTTCATTGGGTTTATTGAAGACGATGAGGTGAACAAATGCCAATATAAATAACTCACCATTCTATGTATACCCGGACTGATGTATAATAAGTAACTGAATTGGAAATAATCAGCATGGTTAACCGAAAATTAATAGCTATACATTGTATTCTTCGCGTTCTTTCGAACTTGAATACCTGTATAAAACTATTTAAGCAGAGTTTAATTTTGCAATAATCTTTCATATTGTGTTTTGGCATTTCGAAAGTTTAAAGAACACAATTCTTTCCATTTGAGTGAATAGAATCAATTTTTAAAACATTATTGAGTATCTGGAGCATGACTAATGGCGGTTCGTGATAAACTTGAGATCAGAAACCTTTCTCTTTAATACTCTAAGTACTTTTGTGCTGAGATTTGTTAATGAATGAGTCAATAAAGTAAGAAATGCACTATGATTGTTTTCCAGAAATCTACATTTAACAATGAGGGTCAGCAGTTTTGAAAAATTCATAACTCGGCCGTCAGCATGTACCGCTGGATATTTTAATAGGTCAAAAATCCGTAGAACTTGTACATGACGATTTTTCTAGCATTAATCTCTCCCAGAATTATTGAATATGAGATACCAAGCTTTTGTGGTAATTCGTGAACAAGTATTTTCAAATGCGTTACCATTTTCAATCTTGAAAGACACTGATATCTATTTTGAAATGTTAATGAATGACGAATTTCTGCAAGTTTTACCAAGAATTCTACTGATATCAAAAATTCAAGCAATTTCTTTAACATTCATAATGAATGGAATATACTTTTACGTAAATTGTGCGCATAGTATATGATTCTTATTTAAAAAACTCCTTAGTATTTAATTAAGTGTTCGCTATGAAACTGTTTGCTTGAATTGCAATTAAATTAGATAGCGGATATATATTCCAACAACTCTACTCTCTCACTTTTACTCAAAATTTTAATATTGACATACAGTTTATCTTTTTAGTAATGTAACAAAACTTTGCTCAACCAGATCATTTCACGAAAGGAAACACTAACAATACGAGTGATCCATTCATGACTTAGTCCTCCCTTTTCTCTGTATATTCTTCTAATATATCTTAATGATAAATAATTCGAAGCCAGGTTCGTGATCGTTCACATGATTATCCATAAGTTTTGTCAGTATGGATGGGGCAAAAAGGTTTTGAAATACACTTTTAATTGGTCTCCTAGTGAATGGCTAGTATTGAACAAAATCGATATCATCTTTCCGAACTTTTAAGACTAACAAATAAACCTAAAAAGGATATCAAATTCCAATCTCAAAATGAAACCTTTTAACATGCCTAAAGATGATTTCATATACATCAAATTCGAGTTATTTTTGATAACGAATTGTTGTTCATTGAAATTTCGTCGAAAATTCTGAGCAGAATAAACGTAGAAATAAAGGACTCAACATCGCACGTATACCAGGATTGAAGTATAAGAAATAATTGGTTTGAAAATAACATAATTAACAGAAACTTATTAACCGAACATCAGATTTTGGCATTCTTTCAAATTTGAACACATATAAGAGACTAAACAGACTTTTTATTGTGCAATAAATTCACAGTCTGATTAAGATTTGACGTTTCAAATGTTAAAGAACACATTGCTTCACATTTGAGCGATTTGATTGGAAATTTTTAAATCCTTTTGATTAAAAAGAATTGGGTTTGTGGCGAATTCATAATAATTCTGAAACCAGAGGTTTTGTCTTTAATACCATACATATTTTTGTAATGAGATTTTTAATGGATAAGTGAAGTCAAAAACGCACTGATTGTTTTCTAGATATCCAGATTTCACTATAAGTGTCAGCAGGTTTTGATTATTCATAACTCGGCCCTGTCGGCCTGTATTGCTCGACTACTTATCAACGTGCCAGAATTCACAATCTTGTAGATGGTACTTTTTCAAGAATTAAAGGCTCTAATGCAATTATTGAATATGAGATGCAAAGTTCTTTTGTTATTCACGAACCGTTATTTTTAAAAGCACTATCATTCTCATGTCCGATCTTGAAAAACATTGATATCTATTTTAAATGGTGGTAATAAATGAATATTTTTGACATTTTATCAAGAATTATACTGACTTCCAATACCCAAGCATAATTTCGTCAACCGTCATATTAAATGGAATATATTCTCTCTTAAATTTCATACAAAGCATATGATTCGTGTTAAAAGAAATATCCTTAGTAATGAATTATCTTGATTATAAATATTACTCTATATATTGTCGTATTATGTGCTCTAGCCTTAAAATTGAATAAAAGATCATTATATTGAAGCCAGACCAAAACTAGACCTTTGACCGTTTGTTCGTTCCGGTAGCGAAGTTCAATGCTCCAGTCCAACCCGTCATTTTTGTTTCCGAAACCAATCCAACTTGATTCGTTATAAACATAGTTTACTATTCTAAAAATAAATCCTATAATTGCACTAGGTTTAAAACGTATTAAGTTTTCGCTATGAAACTGCTTGATTTGCAGTTAAATGAGATAGCAAATATATATTCTAACTCTATTTTCTCACTAACGAACTAACTTTCGAATTTTTAATGTTAACATATATTTTATCATTTTGGTGATTTAACAAAACATTGGTCAATCAGATTATTTCTGAAGACTTAACACTAACACTACGAGTGATCCGTCCATAACATTCCTTGTTTTCTGTATTTTCTACTAGCGTTTCTTAATGATAAATATTTCGAAATCACCGTCTTAATTTGTTCATATTATTCATGTTTATCAATATGAATGAGGCAAAAATGGTTTTGAAATACGTTTCTATTGGTTTCCTAGTGAACGCTCGATATCTAACCATATTGATATCAATTTCCTAAGCTTTTAAGGCTCTGGTAAATAAATCTAGATATCAAATTTTACTTTCAAAAGAAACCTTTTAACACACCAAAGGATACTTCCATATGCATATAACTCAAATTGAGTTGTTTTTGATAACAAACTTGCTCGTTGAGGTCGTTGAAGATGAAGTGAAAAATGCAAAACATAAATCACCAGTATATATGCACCAGAATTGGTGTATAAAAATAATTGACTTGAAAATAATCAACATCGTTAACGGAAACTTAATAACCACACACCAAACAGATTCTGCGCAGTCTTTTGAATTTAAATACCTATAAGAGACTAGTTAGATTTTTCATTTATATCCCATTTTTCACAATGATTGATGTTTCAAGAGTTTAAAAAGCATGTTACTTTACATTTGAGCGATTTGGTTGAAAATGTTTAAATCATTATTGATAATGTAGATTTGCCCTATGGCGAATTCTTAAAGTTCTTCAAGCGCAAACTTTTCTCTATCTTGCATTGCATATATTTGTGCTGAAATTTACTTTTAGATAAATGGATACGAATTCTGATAGAGCGCAGACTAAGTATATCAAACTTTTAAACTTTTAATAACCATAAATTTTAATTGAATTCCAGATTTGAAATCTACCTGAGTGACTCTGTGATCATGTTGAACAACTTGTTACTAATATATGGCCTAGAAAACTTTGATAAACGAATAGTTAATTGGATTTTCTCCATGTTAACTTTACTGTCCATATGTTTTATGATAATAAAATTCACACTAATTATTAGAATCGAAGACACTATTAATTTAACTCTAATTAAAGTTCTGCTTTGCTTTACTGCGATATTAAGTTTCATGTCTTATATGTATATCAAGATGAAATTTCCGATGATATCAAGCTTGAGAATAAAACTCGACAGTTATACCAATTATTTATTCAGAACCAAATCCTATGAATATTCAACATCATATTCAACAATACTAGCGATAATTGTTATGATAAGTGTAACAGTTTTTACATTTCTGTTTCGTGATAATTACCATCATGTGAAGAAAGTATTCGAAGGACTGATCGAACACTTGAAATATAAAAAGATTTTACAAACCAATGACTTAAGTCTGATATTCAACTGTACCTTTAATTTTGGCTGGAAAATAACTCTACAGTTAATTCATTATGACATTTATAGAAAATATTTATCGATATTAAAGTTGTTTAATAAACAACTTAAGAGACGAATAGGAATGCCAACTGTTAATGTTATTGATTCAACTCATCGAACAGTTCTCGATTTCATCCATATTAAGAATAATATTAATAAAAATGTGTATTATATTAAGTATTTCATTAAAATAGATATAATTGCATTCTTCATACTCTATCTATCCTTATGTATAGATTCATTAATTATCTTAAATTTTTACTCATTGCTAATACTTTTCTGTTTAATTTTTTATTTTATTCCTATCATGTTTTTCTTCAGTCGATTTCGGCTCAAGTTAAGTTTAATGAAAACTTAACCAAAATTCTGATCAACAATTGGGGCGATATTATTACTAAAGATATGACAAAAGTCCATTGGATTATTCTAAAAGAACGAGTGATCACTTTGAAAATCTTTCTGTAGCTCGTGTATAAAACTGGAATATTAGTTAAAGAACACTTTGATTCTATTTTGATTCTATTATGTTCAATGTATATTTTCAGAAATATTTTGCAAACTATAGAAGGATTTTTCTGTATTCCTATTCATTGTTCATATAAAAACATCAAAAATAAAAGTATTTACAACATAAGTATTAGACTTGCTTTAAACATGAATTTACACTAATCTATTTTGATTTAAATGCAAAATCATATTGAATCACAATTCGTGCTAAAAATCATTCTTTAGGTACAAGTTAAAAGTGCTGAGGCTTACCTAATTTTATCTGCCTTATGTTCGATAAGTGAACTGGACACAGATTTTACGCAAACTGCGAACTTTGTTTATAAAATGAAAACTTATACAAAGTTTATAATGTTTGAGTTGAATGTAAAGTTGAAACTACTTTGATAGCTCACTTTTGTCCGAGTTTGGCAAGTTGACTGTTGGAATTTCTTCACTGTTTTATATGGTGCGCCAGTTACTTATGAAATGTTTCTAGAAATAGCTATTGTTGTCACTAAATGACTAATAAATAAGGCACATTTAATATCTAGGATTAGATTTTTTTGTACTGTTCGGCGCTTTCACGAGGCAGCTATTTCAATGTTGAAACTTTTGGAATTTGTCTTAGACATTATTTTCGAGTTCTAAACTTATTTCATTAATGTTTGCATTATTTTACTCATGAGTCGAAAAGAAAATGAGGCTCATGCTAAAAAATTGTGCAATTCTATAAAATCAATGAAGGATTGGGTAATCGCGTAGCAAAAAGATCATCTCTGTTGGCATTTTATGGCCGAAGGCACTCACAGGCAATACTAACAATTATAAACCGTTTTAATGGAAGAGGGAATTTTGAATATTTGATAGTGGCAGAAAACCAATTGATCGAGCTATTGATCAGTCTGGAAATGTGAGCGAACTTCACATTTCTGAGCAAACTATTACTGGTGATACGCATCTAAATGAGTGTTTGATTAAAAGATCATTTATTCACAAACACCACAATTTCAATGATATTCTGCTTTGACCAGATTTAGCGACAGTGCCTTGTCATAGAGGTGTACAGTCATGTGCTCATTCGCAAAACAAGATTTTGTTAAAATTTAGTTATCGCCAAATGTGCCACAGGTGTGACTTATTGAGTGATATTGGGTGTAATGTCTGAAAGAATATGTCAAACGAAAAGTTCAACCAAAAATTTGGTCGGTTTCAAGCTTATATGCCAAATTTTCTGTTAGTCAAAAATTTGCACAAACTATAATGAATACTTAAAGGTTAAAATCGCGCGCGATAGGCTACGCAGATGTCTTTGCCCCATTCAATTTGACAAAATAATTTTTAATATCTGTATAATATGCATTTAAATTTCTGTATTGATATCTTAACTACTTTGAATTTTATATAATAAATCTAAATGTAACCCTAGGTATTAGATGTGCCTTAATTCAGAACATATTGGCAGTGTTTTCATAGATTTAAATTTCTATTTCTAGAAAGTCCCGCTAAAATTTAGCCTAAGAAGTCACAAGTATTCATAATCTATAACTGAAGTTATACAACAAAGAGAAATTGAAATATAACTATTCCGTGAGATCAAAATCAAGGATTTGCTTTTGGCCTGTCCGCTGTTTGAAGAAATAAGGTTAAAACATAAATTTATGAAGTTGACAAAGCCAATATTAAACTCAGTTTATGCTGTTTCGTTGCTAATAAAAAGGGGAATTGAGCGTATACATATTAGCGTAATATAAAATATTGGTTTTAGTTAACTTACTCAGCATAATCTAACATTGTAACAGGCCGCTACTATTTAGTTAGTCGCTCGCATTTAACGAAACAAATAGTCATAATCTATTTTCATTATTTGACCTTTAATGACCTTGAAAACGGTTTTTGCAATTATATCTCCATAAATTAAATTTAAAGCTTAATGAATTTGATAAAAGTGCAAAACCGTTTTCAAGGTCATTCAGGGTCAAATAATGAAAATAGATTATTTGTAGAGATTTGTTCGTTAATGAGCGAGACTAACTAAATAGTAGTGGCCTGTTACAATGTTAGATTATGCTGAGTTAGTTAACTAAAACCAATATTTTATATTACGCTAATATATGTTAATCGCTATTGTTCAGAAGCTTTACGTCATCTTTTCTTGATTGGTCTGGAATTTCATGTTTATTCCGATTAGATCAAGTTCAGATTTCGCTGTTTTCCTGCTCAGAAAATGTACCTTCTCTAGGGAACACATTTTTGGAACATTTGTAGATTACAGGCTAGTTTTGCTTGAATATATCATGAGTGCTTTTACCTATAATGATGTACATAGTACAGTTGAAATCGTCTCATCAAGTTGAATCGAAAGATGCTGAGACCATTTGTCTATGTCTACAGATAGCCGAGTTTTGTTATTTGACCTTGATGATCTCGGGATTGGTATCAACTTTCACACTTCGAGACGAGTTCAACAATATATGTATTATTTGGGTAAAATAGCTTTAGATTATTCCCAAGTTTGTCATCCTTGTGCCGTGGCTTAGTTGCTGTAGTGCTTCTCGTTAAGCGCTCCCAACAAGTTCCCCCAAATCCTAAATTAGAGTACAAACAGCTTTTTCTGCGGCCATGCAACAGTTGGATGCTATTTACGAGGGTACGCATCGCTGATAACATAACAATAAAAGCTCCTGCCTGAACCAAAGCATCACTCACGCAACAGTTCTTGGCTCGTGAGCCTGATTTAAGAGTCACTCTAAGCGTCGCTCAATTCCCTTTGTTATTAGCAACGACACAATATAAACTGAGTTTAATATTTATGGTGGCCCAAATCCTTCATCACTTTCCACTTTTCATTTTCACTTTGCAAATCCTTTTGTACTGATAACATACGATATGATTCTAATATATTGAATCGTTACAGCTATAAAGCGAGTGCACCCCAATTCTTTAACACACAATCACAGAATGTAAGTGATGACTATTTCAAACTCAATTGACCAACGGACGTCAGCCGATGGTCAATTTTACTTCAATTAACCTACGGAAGTATCCGATAGTCATTTTCAACTCAGATGGCCTACAGGAAATAATCGATGACCACTTTGGATTCAGATGACTTACGGGAAGTGGTCAGTTGCCATTTCCATATCAGATGATTTACGGAAGGAAACCAATGGCCATTTTAAGCTCAGATGGCCTACGGAAAATAATCGATGACCATTTTTGATTCAGATGACCTACGGAGAGCAACCAATGGCCATTTTAGATTCATGTGACCTACGGGGAAGTAATCGATAAGCAGTTTGGATTTAGATGTCCTAAGGGAAGTAATCGATGACTACTTTGAATTCAGATGACCTATGAAAAGTAGCCGATGATCATTTTTAACTCAGATGACCCACGGAAATAACTGATGGCCATTTCCATATCAGATGATTTACAGAAGGCAACCGATGGCCACTTTAGATTCAAGTGACTTACGGAAAGTAATCGGTGACCATTTTTAATTCATGTAACCTACGGAAAGTAACCGGTGACTATTTCCAATTCAGATAAACTACGGAAGGTAGCCGATAACCTTTTTCAATTCAGATGACCTACAGGAAGTGACTGAAATTCCTGGATTCAGTAAACTCAAACTTATACACTGAAACCTTTAAAAGTTGGGCAACTACGGGCGAAATTTTAGTGCCCAACTTATAAAGGTGCCCAAATTTTGAAAAAAAAGCTTCAAAATTTTTTAATTAATGTATTTATTAAATTTAAGAAATACTTATTTTATGCAAATCTTAAATTGATAAAAGCATAAAAGATATCCAATTTATACATTTAAAAATTAGATTGCACGATATAATATCGCCGACAAAATATCGCTTCTCAAAAATATCGCGCGACAATATCGCCGACAAAATATCGCTACTCAAAGATATCGCGCGACATAATATCGCGTATAAAAAATATCGTCAGACAAAATACCTTTAGATCGTAAAAAATTAAAAATTAAAAGTATGAACTTCTGTAAAAATATGAATTATGCTATAGTTGTGCACAATTGGCATCAGAGGCATTTAAAACGGATGTTCTGATAAAGGAATTTCTTTAATAAAAAAATAATCACAAACGATAGATAATCGATAAGAACAGAAAATTATATGAAAAATAGATAATTACATGTTATAAAATACATGCTGAAAATGAATTATTTAAACGTAATAAAAACTATAAAACATACAAAATAAAAACTAACTGATTAAAATTTTAAAACGAAATGTTATTAGCAATTCCAAGCAAATATTCATTGACGGTTCTGTTTCCAAAATCCTTAATCACATTTTCAATGCATTGTGCGGGATCGAGGTATTTCTTCCTTTAAGGGCGAGGCGCACCACCAGATAGAAGATTAGTTATTTTATTGTAATAAAACATTTACAGTTCTGTAATATTATAGTATGTTATAGTACATTACATTACAAGTGACATTACAAGCTATTCAAAAACACTAATTCGATATTTCGTCGCTCGAGTTTTTATCGCGCGATATTATTGCGGCGATATTATATCGTGTTACCTAAAAATTATCACACAATGACTATAAGTGATTAAAGTATTCATAAATAGGTTTTTCCTTTTGAAGTTTAATTCTATTGACTTGAATTTCCGAAAATTACTTTTCCATTTCCACTGCAGCAGAGATAAGTTTTGACTCTTTAATAACAGCAAACCTTTTAATTTTATTAATCATTTGCGCAATTTCTCCATAATTATTGCATTCTTCTTCTTCATCATTTTCTACTGTTAAATTTTCACAGTCCTCATCACTGACAACAATTGTTTCAGCATTTTTTCTTCGGTTATTTGTACAATTAATTGATCACAATCTGATGCGGGAATATTTGATGTCTCGAAATTGTTATCAAAACTAACAAATGTTTCGGCATAAACGCATTCATTAACAATTTTATTTTCTTTTGCATAATTAATGAGATCATTGATATTCTCACTTTCGTTGTCAATAACTGAAACTTCAGAAACAGGAAATCGCAGTGAGAAAATGACTTTACTATTTTCTCAGCCTTAACATTACTCCACGTATTACTAATCCAATGAACAGCATCTAAAACTGTAATATCTTTGACATCAAACTTCTTATTAGACTCAAATCGAGAAATATATTGCAAAACTTATTTCCTGTAATGTCTTTTGAATGTAATAATAATGCCGTAATCAAGAGGTTGAGTGAGAGAAGTGGTATTTGGAGGGAGAAAACAGATTTTAATATTTGACAATTCCATCTCAACATGAGAGGAACAGTTGTCCACAAAAAGTAAGACATTTCTCTTTTCCTTTACGAACTTTCGATTTAAATTTATTAACCATGCTTCAAATATCGCACCGTCATCCATGCATTACCATTACTTTTCCATATCACTGGAAGATCTTTAATTGATAAGTTCTTAAAACATCGCTGTTTAAAAAACCTATTGATCACTAACGGCATAAGTTTTTGTCCCTCAGCATTCGCACATAACAATATCGAAACTCTTTTAGCATTTTATTTCCTTTGCATTTCTCAAATTTTTCCACCAATGATTTTTCAGGTAAAGCATGATAGAAAAGTCCGGTCTCGTCAGCATTGAAAATATCTTGAGGCTTATAGTTAGCGCATATTTGAGGCGGTTTTCCTTATAATCATTAGCAGAGACAAAATCGGCAGATTGTTGTTCACCAGAAATGACTCGAAAGACAATTTGGTTTCTACACTTGAAACATTCGAGCCATCCATTAGATGCGGTAAAATGTTGAATTTTAAAGTTTTGAGCAAATTTAAGTGCAACTTCTTGTAATATCGGTCCTGAAATCGGAATATCATACGTGCGCGCTCTCTTAAACCAATCAAATACTGCTTTATTAATCTCTTCATTTTCTGTCGATTCAATTTTCTATACTTATAATTCGGCGCATTTTCATTAAAATTATCCAAATATTCAGATGAACGCTTTTTTATGTTATACACTGTTCCTTTACTTACATTAAACTTTTCTACTGCATCTCTTTCTGAGGTACCACTCTTGAGATAATTAATCAATTCTATTTTCTTTGATAGCGGTAACTCATTAAGTTTAGTCTTCACTTTTGATTTGTTCGACATTTCAGTAAATTTTTGCAGAAATTATCACAATATCACAGATATGCTATTAAACAACTAATGTTGACAAATGAAAACGTGGTTTTGTCAACTTTACGCTTAGTTAATGAAGGTCAATATATGTCAATACACGTCAATGCCCAACTTTTGCAGGCCTTGATAATGCTATTAGGGCTGCAAAAGTATGCCCAACTTTTAAGTTATAGAGGTGCCCAACTCTTAAGTTTTCAGTGTATCATGATTTGAATGTGTAGAATCGTCGCCTCTATAAACGTTGCTGAGCGACGCTTAGAGCTGGCTGGTTGGGTTGGCTTTTACTTTCCCGAGAAGCTGGCAAAGCCATTACATACCCATATATTTATCATCAGTATCACTTGACAAGCAAAGAAGTCTCAAGCCACACCCACTTCCGAAGAAGTCTAAGCTCCGCCCACAAAAAAAATTTGACCTACGCCCACCAAAATTTTCCTAAATGTTCTAAGTATACATTAAGAAATTCCTTCTGAGGCGGGAAAGAGTTCTGTTTTTTCAAAAATACTATTTGAATCATTTCATTCCATTATTTCAGAATCAGAAAATCAACCAGAATACGATATATTTCAAATAGTATTTTATGAGCAAAATAAGGTAAACTTGCATTAACTAAAAATTATTGAGAAATTTTTCATATTTTAAAATATTGAAAATTTAAGAAATTTTGGGGCTGGTTATTAAGTTTATGGAAAGCTAAATTTTTTGAAGTACTGGTTTGAGACTTCATTCCATTGATTTCAATATCAGAAATATAATGAATGATGATTCAAATAGTATTTTATGAGCAAAATAAGGTAAACTTGAATACTCATAACTCCGCCTCCAGAAGGAATTTCGAGAATGTTTTCATATTCTTAACCAGTATACTTAGAACATTTAGGAAAATTTTGGTGGGCGTAGGTCAAATTTTTTTTGTGGGCGGAGCTTAGACTTCTTCGGAAGTGGGTGTGGCTTGAGACTTCTTTGCTTGTCAAGTGATACTGATGATAAATATATGGGTATGTAATGGCTTTGCTAGCTTCTCGGGAAAGTAAAAGCCAACCCAACCAGCCAGCTCTAAGCGTCGCTCAGCAACGTTTATAGAGGCGACGATTCTACACATTCAAATCATGATACACTGAAAACTTAAGAGTTGGGCACCTCTATAACTTAAAAGTTGGGCATACTTTTGCAGCCCTAATAGCATTATCAAGGCCTGCAAAAGTTGGGCATTGACGTGTATTGACATATATTGACCTTCATTAACTAAGCGTAAAGTTGACAAAACCACGTTTTTCATTTGTCAACATTAGTTGTTTAATAGCATATCTGTGATATTGTGATAATTTCTGCAAAAATTTACTGAAATGTCGAACAAATCAAAAGTGAAGACTAAACTTAATGAGTTACCGCTATCAAAGAAAGTAGAATTGATTAATTATCTCAAGAGTGGTACCTCAGAAAGAGATGCAGTAGAAAAGTTTAATGTAAGTAAAGGAACAGTGTATAACATAAAAAAGCGTTCATCTGAATATTTGGATAATTTTAATGAAAATGCGCCGAATTATAAGTATAGAAAATTGAATCGACAGAAAATGAAGAGATTAATAAAGCAGTATTTGATTGGTTTAAGAGAGCGCGCACGTGTAATATTCCGATTTCAGGACCGATATTACAAGAAGTTGCACTTAAATTTGCTCAAAACTTTAAAATTCAACATTTTACCGCATCTAATGGATGGCTCGAATGTTTCAAGCGTAGAAACCAAATTGTCTTTCGAGTCATTTCTGGTGAACAACAATCTGCCGATTTTGTCTCTGCTAATGATTATAAGGAAAAACCGCCTCAAATATGCGCTAACTATAAGCCTCAAGATATTTTCAATGCTGACGAGACCGGACTTTTCTATCATGCTTTACCTGAAAAATCATTGGTGGAAAAATTTGAGAAATGCAAAGGAAATAAAATGCTAAAAGAGTTTCGATATTGTTATGTGCGAATGCTGAGGGACAAAAACTTATGCCGTTAGTGATCAATAGGTTTTTTAAACAGCGATGTTTTAAGAACTTATCAATTAAAGATCTTCCAGTGATATGGAAAAGTAATGGTAATGCATGGATGACGGGTGCGATATTTGAAGCATGGTTAATAAATTTAAATCGAAAGTTCGTAAAGGAAAAGAGAAATGTCTTACTTTTTGTGGACAACTGTTCCTCTCATGTTGAGATGGAATTGTCAAATATTAAAATCTGTTTTCTCCCTCCAAATACCACTTCTCTCACTCAACCTCTTGATTACGGCATTATTATTACATTCAAAAGACATTACAGGAAATAAGTTTTGCAATATATTTCTCGATTTGAGTCTAATAAGAAGTTTGATGTCAAAGATATTACAGTTTTAGATGCTGTTCATTGGATTAGTAATACGTGGAGTAATGTTAAGGCTGAGAAAATAGTAAAGTCATTTTCTCACTGCGATTTCCTGTTTCTGAAGTTTCAGTTATTGACAACGAAAGTGAGAATATCAATGATCTCATTAATTATGCAAAAGAAAATAAAATTGTTAATGAATGCGTTTATGCCGAAACATTTGTTAGTTTTGATAACAATTTCGAGACATCAAATATTCCCGCATCAGATTGTGATCAATTAATTGTACAAATAACCGAAGAAAAAATGCTGAAACAATTGTTGTCAGTGATGAGGACTGTGAAAATTTAACAGTAGAAAATGATGAAGAAGAAGAATGCAATAATTATGGAGAAATTGCGCAAATGATTAATAAAATTAAAAGGTTTGCTGTTATTAAAGAGTCAAAACTTATCTCTGCTGCAGTGGAAATGGAAAAGCAATTTTCGGAAATTCAAGTCAATAGAATTAAACTTCAAAAGGAAAAACCTATTTATGAATACTTTAATCACTTATAGTCATTGTGTGATAATTTTTAGGTAACACGATATAATATCGCCGCAATAATATCGCGCGATAAAAACTCGAGCGACGAAATATCGAATTAGTGTTTTTGAATAGCTTGTAATGTCACTTGTAATGTAATGTACTATAACATACTATAATATTACAGAACTGTAAATGTTTTATTACAATAAAATAACTAATCTTCTATCTGGTGGTGCGCCTCGCCCTTAAAGGAAGAAATACCTCGATCCCGCACAATGCATTGAAAATGTGATTAAGGATTTTGGAAACAGAACCGTCAATGAATATTTGCTTGGAATTGCTAATAACATTTCGTTTTAAAATTTTAATCAGTTAGTTTTTATTTTGTATGTTTTATAGTTTTTATTACGTTTAAATAATTCATTTTCAGCATGTATTTTATAACATGTAATTATCTATTTTTCATATAATTTTCTGTTCTTATCGATTATCTATCGTTTGTGATTATTTTTTATTAAAGAAATTCCTTTATCAGAACATCCGTTTTAAATGCCTCTGATGCCAATTGTGCACAACTATAGCATAATTCATATTTTTACAGAAGTTCATACTTTTAATTTTTAATATTTTTTACGATCTAAAGGTATTTTGTCTGACGATATTTTTTATACGCGATATTATGTCGCGCGATATCTTTGAGTAGCGATATTTTGTCGGCGATATTGTCGCGCGATATTTTTGAGAAGCGATATTTTGTCGGCGATATTATATCGTGCAATCTAATTTTTAAATGTATAAATTGGATATCTTTTATGCTTTTATCAATTTAAGATTTGCATAAAATAAGTATTTCTTAAATTTAATAAATACATTAATTAAAAAATTTTGAAGCTTTTTTTTCAAAATTTGGGCACCTTTATAAGTTGGGCACTAAAATTTCGCCCGTAGTTGCCCAACTTTTAAAGGTTTCAGTGTATAAGTTTGAGTTTACTGAATCCAGGAATTTCAGTCACTTCCTGTAGGTCATCTGAATTGAAAAAGGTTATCGGCTACCTTCCGTAGTTTATCTGAATTGGAAATAGTCACCGGTTACTTCCCGTAGGTTACATGAATTAAAAATGGTCACCGATTACTTTCCGTAAGTCACTTGAATCTAAAGTGGCCATCGGTTGCCTTCTGTAGATCATCTGATATGGAAATGGCCATCAGTTATTTCCGTGGGTCATCTGAGTTAAAAATGATCATCGGCTACTTTTCATAGGTCATCTGAATTCAAAGTAGTCATCGATTACTTCCCTTAGGACATCTAAATCCAAACTGCTTATCGATTACTTCCCGTAGGTCACATGAATCTAAAATGGCCATTGGTTGCTCTCCGTAGGTCATCTGAATCAAAAATGGTCATCGATTATTTTCCGTAGGCCATCTGAGCTTAAAATGGCCATTGGTTTCCTTCCGTAAATCATCTGATATGGAAATGGCCACTGACCACTTCCCGTAAGTCATCTGAATCCAAAGTGGTCATCGATTATTTCCTGTAGGCCATCTGAGTTGAAAATGGCTATCGGATACTTCCGTAGGTTAATTGAAGTAAAATTGACCATCGGCTGACGTCCGTTGGTCAATTGAGTTTGAAATAGTCATCACTTACATTCTGTGATTAATTGTGTGTTAAAGAATTGGGGTGCACTCGCTTTATAGCTGTAACGATTCAATATATTAGAATCATATCGTATGTTATCAGTACAAAAGGATTTGCAAAGTGAAAATGAAAAGTGGAAAGTGATGAAGGATTTGGGCCACCATAAATATTAAACTCAGTTTATATTGTGTCGTTGCTAATAACAAAGGGAATTGAGCGACGCTTAGAGTGACTCTTAAATCAGGCTCACGAGCCAAGAACTGTTGCGTGAGTGATGCTTTGGTTCGGGCAGGAGCTTTTATTGTTATGTTATCAGCGATGCGTACCCTCGTAAATAGCATCCAACTGTTGCATGGCCGCAGAAAAAGCTGTTTGTACTCTAATTTAGGATTTGGGGGAACTTGTTGGGAGCGCTTAACGAGAAGCACTACAGCAACTAAGCCACGGCACAAGGATGACAAACTTGGGAATAATCTAAAGCTATTTTACCCAAATAATACATATATTGTTGAACTCGTCTCGAAGTGTGAAAGTTGATACCAATCCCGAGATCATCAAGGTCAAATAACAAAACTCGGCTATCTGTAGACATAGACAAATGGTCTCAGCATCTTTCGATTCAACTTGATGAGACGATTTCAACTGTACTATGTACATCATTATAGGTAAAAGCACTCATGATATATTCAAGCAAAACTAGCCTGTAATCTACAAATGTTCCAAAAATGTGTTCCCTAGAGAAGGTACATTTTCTGAGCAGGGAAAACAGCGAAATCTGAACTTGATCTAATCGGAATAAACATGAAATTCCAGACCAATCAAGAAAAGATGACGTAAAGCTTCTGAACAATAGCGATTAACATATATTAGCGTAATATAAAATATTGGTTTTAGTTAACTAGCATCTAACACAGGCCACTACTATTTAGTTCAGAAACAAATCTCTACAAATAATCTATTTTCATTATTTGACCCTGAATGACCTTGAAAACGGTTTTGCACTTTTATCAAATTCATTAAGCTTTAAATTTAATTTATGGAGATATAATTGCAAAAACCGTTTTCAAGGTCATTAAAGGTCAAATAATGAAAATAGATTATTTGTAGAGATTTGTTTCGTTAAGTGAGCGAGCGACCTAACTAAATAGTAGCGGCCTGTTACAATGTTAGATTATGCTGAGTAAGTTAACTAAAACCAATATTTTATATTACGCTAATATGTATACGCTCAATTCCCCTTTTTATTAGCAACGAAACAGCATAAACTGAGTTTAATATTGGCTTTGTCAACTTCATAAATTTATGTTTTAACCTTATTTCTTCAAACAGCGGACAGGCCAAAAGCAAATCCTTGATTTTGATCTCACGGAATAGTTATATTTCAATTTTCTCTTTGTTGTATAACTTCAGTTATAGATTATGAATACTTGTGACTTCTTAGGCTAAATTTTAGCGGGACTTTCTAGAAATAGAAATTTAAATCTATGAAAACACTGCCAATATGTTCTGAATTAAGGCACATCTAATACCTAGGGTTACATTTAGATTTATTATATAAAATTCAAAGTAGTTAAGATATCAATACAGAAATTTAAATGCATATTATACAGATATTAAAAATTATTTTGTCAAATTGAATGGGGCAAAGACATCTGCGTAGCCTATCGCGCGCGATTTTAACCTTTAAGTATTCATTATAGTTTGTGCAAATTTTTGACTAACAGAAAATTTGGCATATAAGCTTGAAACCGACCAAATTTTTTGGTTGAACTTTTCGTTTGACATATTCTTTCAGACATTACACCCAATATCACTCAATAAGTCACACCTGTGGCACATTTGGCGATAACTAAATTTTAACAAAATCTTGTTTTGCGAATGAGCACATGACTGTACACCTCTATGACAAGGCACTGTCGCTAAATCTGGTCAAAGCAGAATATCATTGAAATTGTGGTGTTTGTGAATAAATGATCTTTTAATCAAACACTCATTTAGATGCGTATCACCAGTAATAGTTTGCTCAGAAATGTGAAGTTCGCTCACATTTCCAGACTGATCAATAGCTCGATCAATTGGTTTTCTGCCACTATCAAATATTCAAAATTCCCTCTTCCATTAAAACGGTTTATAATTGTTAGTATTGCCTGTGAGTGCCTTCGGCCATAAAATGCCAACAGATGATCTTTTTGCTACGCGATTACCCAATCCTTCATTGATTTT
Organism: Archegozetes longisetosus; assembly: GCA_018873245.2. Lineage (NCBI taxonomy): Eukaryota > Metazoa > Arthropoda > Arachnida > Sarcoptiformes > Trhypochthoniidae > Archegozetes > Archegozetes longisetosus. Next base: position 71,153 of record JAEMBT020000099.1, read on the forward strand.
ATAGAATTGCACAATTTTTTAGCATGAGCCTCATTTTCTTTTCGACTCATGAGTAAAATAATGCAAACATTAATGAAATAAGTTTAGAACTCGAAAATAATGTCTAAGACAAATTCCAAAAGTTTCAACATTGAAATAGCTGCCTCGTGAAAGCACCGAACAGTACAAAAAATGTAATCCTAGATATTAAATGTGCCTTATTTATTAGTCATTTAGTGACAACAATAGCTATTTCTAGAAACATTTCATAAGTAACTGGCGCACCATATAAAACAGTGAAGAAATTCCAACAGTCAACTTGCCAAACTCGGACAAAAGTGAGCTATCAAAGTAGTTTCAACTTTACATTCAACTCAAACATTATAAACTTTGTATAAGTTTTCATTTTATAAACAAAGTTCGCAGTTTGCGTAAAATCTGTGTCCAGTTCACTTATCGAACATAAGGCAGATAAAATTAGGTAAGCCTCAGCACTTTTAACTTGTACCTAAAGAATGATTTTTAGCACGAATTGTGATTCAATATGATTTTGCATTTAAATCAAAATAGATTAGTGTAAATTCATGTTTAAAGCAAGTCTAATACTTATGTTGTAAATACTTTTATTTTTGATGTTTTTATATGAACAATGAATAGGAATACAGAAAAATCCTTTTATAGTTTGCAAAATATTTCTGAAAATATACATTGAACATAATAGAATCAAAATAGAATCAAAGTGTTCTTTAACTAATATTCCAGTTTTATACACGAGCTACAGAAAGATTTTCAAAGTGATCACTCGTTCTTTTTAGAATAATCCAATGGACTTTTGTCATATCTTTAGTAATAATATCGCCCCAATTGTTGATCAGAATTTTGGTTAAGTTTTCATTAAACTTAACTTGAGCCGAAATCGACTGAAGAAAAACATGATAGGAATAAAATAAAAAAATTAAACAGAAAAGTATTAGCAATGAGTAAAAATTTAAGATAATTAATGAATCTATACATAAGGATAGATAGAGTATGAAGAATGCAATTATATCTATTTTAATGAAATACTTAATATAATACACATTTTTATTAATATTATTCTTAATATGGATGAAATCGAGAACTGTTCGATGAGTTGAATCAATAACATTAACAGTTGGCATTCCTATAAGTTACAGTAAATATTTTCTATCATTAAGTAGAGTTGGTTTGAATATCAGACTTAAGTCATCAAAATCCTTTCGATCGATAACATGATGTAATTATCTGTTGCACTATTGCTAATATGTTGAATATTGTAGGATTTGGTTCTGAATAAATAATTGGTATAACTGTCGAGTTTTATTCTCAAGCTTGATATCATCGGAAATTTCATCTTGATATACATATAAGACATGAAACTTAATATCGCAGTAAAGCAAAGCAGAACTTTAATTAGAGTTAAATTAATAGTGTCTTCGATTCTAATAATTAGTGTGAATTTTATTATCATAAAACATATGGACAGTAAAGTTAACATGGAGAAAATCCAATTAACTATTCGTTTATCAAAGTTTTCTAGGCCATATATTAGTAACAAGTTGTTCAACATGATCACAGAGTCACTCAGGTAGATTTCAAATCTGGAATTCAATTAAAATTTATGGTTATTAAAAAGTTTAAAAAGTTTGATATACTTAGTCTGCGCTCTATCAGAATTCGTATCCATTTATCTAAAAGTAAATTTCAGCACAAATATATGCAATGCAAGATAGAGAAAAGTTTGCGCTTGAAGAACTTTAAGAATTCGCCATAGGGCAAATCTACATTATCAATAATGATTTAAACATTTTCAACCAAATCGCTCAAATGTAAAGTAACATGCTTTTTAAACTCTTGAAACATCAATCATTGTGAAAAATGGGATATAAATGAAAATCTAACTAGTCTCTTATAGGTATTTAAATTCAAAAGACTGCGCAGAATCTGTTTGGTGTGTGGTTATTAAGTTTCCGTTAACGATGTTGATTATTTTCAAGTCTATTTTTATACACCAATTCTGGTGCATATATACTGGTGATTTATGTTTTGCATTTTTCACTTCATCTTCAACGACCTCAACGAGCAAGTTTGTTATCAAAACAACTCAATTCGAGTTATATGCATATGGAAGTATCCTTTGGTGTGTTAAAAGGTTTCTTTTGAAAGTAAAATTTGATATCTAGATTTATTTATCAGAGCCTTAAAAGCTTAGGAAATTGATATCAATATGGTTAGATATCGAGCGTTCACTAGGAAACCAATAGAAACGTATTTCAAAACCGTTTTTGCCTCATTAATATTGATAAAACATGAATAATATGATCAATTAAGACGGTGATTTCGAAATATTTATCATTAAGAAACGCTAGTAGAAAATACAGAAAACAAGGAGTGTTATGGACGGATCACTCGTAGTGTTAGTGTTAAGTCTTCAGAAATAATCTGATTGACCAATGTTTTGTTAAATCACCAAAATGATAAAATATATGTTAATATTAAAAATTCGAAAGTTAGTTCGTTAGTGAGAAAATAGAGTTAGAATATATATTTGCTATCTCATTTAACTGCAAATCAAGCAGTTTCATAGCGAAAACTTAATACGTTTTAAACCTAGTGCAATTATAGGATTTATTTTTAGAATAGTAAACTATGTTTATAACGAATCAAGTTGGATTGGTTTCGGAAACAAAAATGACGGGTTGGACTGGAGCATTGAACTTCGCTACCGGAACGAACAAACGGTCAAAGGTCTAGTTTTGGTCTGGCTTCAATATAATGATGATCTTTTATTCAATTTTAAGGCTAGAGCACATAATACGACAATATATAGAGTAATATTTATAATCAAGATAATTCATTACTAAGGATATTTCTTTTAACACGAATCATATGCTTTGTATGAAATTTAAGAGAGAATATATTCCATTTAATATGACGGTTGACGAAATTATGCTTGGGTATTGGAAGTCAGTATAATTCTTGATAAAATGTCAAAAATATTCATTTATTACCACCATTTAAAATAGATATCAATGTTTTTCAAGATCGGACATGAGAATGATAGTGCTTTTAAAAATAACGGTTCGTGAATAACAAAAGAACTTTGCATCTCATATTCAATAATTGCATTAGAGCCTTTAATTCTTGAAAAGTACCATCTACAAGATTGTGAATTCTGGCACGTTGATAAGTAGTCGAGCGATACAGGCCGACAGGGCCGAGTTATGAATAATCAAAACCTGCTGACACTTATAGTGAAATCTAGATATCTAGAAAACAATCAGTGCGTTTTTGACTTCACTTATCCATTAAAAATCTCATTACAAAAATATGTATGGTATTAAAGACAAAACCTCTGGTTTCAGAATTATTATGAATTCGCCACAAACCCAATTCTTTTTAATCAAAAGGATTTAAAAATTTCCAATCAAATCGCTCAAATGTGAAGCAATGTGTTCTTTAACATTTGAAACGTCAAATCTTAATCAGACTGTGAATTTATTGCACAATAAAAAGTCTGTTTAGTCTCTTATATGTGTTCAAATTTGAAAAAATGCCAAAATCTGATGTTTGGTTAATAAGTTTCTGTTAATTATGTTATTTTCAAACCAATTATTTCTTATACTTCAATCCTGGTATACGTGCGATGTTGAGTCCTTTATTTCTACGTTTATTCTGCTCAGAATTTTCGACGAAATTTCAATGAACAACAATTCGTTATCAAAAATAACTCGAATTTGATGTATATGAAATCATCTTTAGGCATGTTAAAAGGTTTCATTTTGAGATTGGAATTTGATATCCTTTTTAGGTTTATTTGTTAGTCTTAAAAGTTCGGAAAGATGATATCGATTTTGTTCAATACTAGCCATTCACTAGGAGACCAATTAAAAGTGTATTTCAAAACCTTTTTGCCCCATCCATACTGACAAAACTTATGGATAATCATGTGAACGATCACGAACCTGGCTTCGAATTATTTATCATTAAGATATATTAGAAGAATATACAGAGAAAAAGGGAGGACTAAGTCATGAATGGATCACTCGTATTGTTAGTGTTTCCTTTCGTGAAATGATCTGGTTGAGCAAAGTTTTGTTACATTACTAAAAAGATAAACTGTATGTCAATATTAAAATTTTGAGTAAAAGTGAGAGAGTAGAGTTGTTGGAATATATATCCGCTATCTAATTTAATTGCAATTCAAGCAAACAGTTTCATAGCGAACACTTAATTAAATACTAAGGAGTTTTTTAAATAAGAATCATATACTATGCGCACAATTTACGTAAAAGTATATTCCATTCATTATGAATGTTAAAGAAATTGCTTGAATTTTTGATATCAGTAGAATTCTTGGTAAAACTTGCAGAAATTCGTCATTCATTAACATTTCAAAATAGATATCAGTGTCTTTCAAGATTGAAAATGGTAACGCATTTGAAAATACTTGTTCACGAATTACCACAAAAGCTTGGTATCTCATATTCAATAATTCTGGGAGAGATTAATGCTGGAAAAATCGTCATGTACAAGTTCTACGGATTTTTGACCTATTAAAATATCCAGCGGTACATGCTGACGGCCGAGTTATGAATTTTTCAAAACTGCTGACCCTCATTGTTAAATGTAGATTTCTGGAAAACAATCATAGTGCATTTCTTACTTTATTGACTCATTCATTAACAAATCTCAGCACAAAAGTACTTAGAGTATTAAAGAGAAAGGTTTCTGATCTCAAGTTTATCACGAACCGCCATTAGTCATGCTCCAGATACTCAATAATGTTTTAAAATTGATTCTATTCACTCAAATGCAAAGAATTGTGTTCTTTAAACTTTCGAAATGCCAAAACACAATATGAAAGATTATTGCAAAATTAAACTCTGCTTAAATAGTTTTATACAGGTATTCAAGTTCGAAAGAACGCGAAGAATACAATGTATAGCTATTAATTTTCGGTTAACCATGCTGATTATTTCCAATTCAGTTACTTATTATACATCAGTCCGGGTATACATAGAATGGTGAGTTATTTATATTGGCATTTGTTCACCTCATCGTCTTCAATAAACCCAATGAACAATGATCCAAGAAGCTTAATTCAAGTTATATGTATGTGAAAGCATTTTTTGTTTGTTAGAAGGTCTTCTTTTAAGAATAAGATTTGTTACTTAACTAGGTTTATTCGTGAGTCTTAAAACTTCGAAAATTTGATATCAATATTGTTGAATACCGAGCGTTCACTAGGAAACCAACTGAGAATGTATTTCAAAACCTTTGTGTCACATTCATATTGATAGAAATATTTATGAATAATAATGTGAACAATAAAGAAGCCGGTTTTGAACTTTTTTCTATTAAGAAGCATCGATAGAAAATTCAAAGAACGAGAGAAGTATTTAGTTACGGACGTATCACTTGTATTGTTAGTGTCTAGTTCTCAAAAATAATTTGGCTAAACACAATTTTGTTAAATTGTTAAAACGATAAAATGAATGCCAATATTGCAATTTTGAAATTTGAAAGTGAGCTTACTGGTGAGCGTAGATAGTCGGAATAAAGATCTGCTATCTCATTTAAATGAAAATCAAGCAGACACTTTCATAACGCCTAACACATGTGCAGCGATTAATTATAATTATAGGATTCATTTTTAGGACAGTAAACTAGATGTCCATAACGGATCGAATTAGATCGGTTTTGGGGGCAAAGTGATGGGTTCGGCTCGAGCATTGAATTTCTGTGTCGAAACGAACAAATGTTCAAAGGTCTAGTATTATTGTTTCTTCAACAGAAAATATGAATTTTTATTCCATTTTAGTGGTTAGAGCTTATAGTAAATTCACACATGGAATGATGTTTATAATCAAGATAATTCATTACTAAGGATAGATTTATTTAACAAGAATTATACACTATGCATGAGATTTAAGCGAAAATATATTTCATTTGAGATGACTTTCGGAGAAATTATGCTTGACCATTTGGAATGAGAGAATTCTTGATAAAACATCGCAGTGATTCTTCATTCATCAACACCTCAAACTAGTTATCAATGTCCTTCAACATTTGAAGATAATTGTTTATGTGAGTGACATATTTTGCACCTCATGTTCAACAATTGTATAACTTTCAGCAGCGCAAGAAATACCATTTACAATTTGTGCAGATTCGGGCAGGTTGATCAGAAGACGAGTAGATGAGTCATTTATCTTTGCATATATTCACTTCATCTTCAACAGACTCCATAAATAAAAGTTCTTTATCGAAAATAACTTAATTCAAGTTATATGTATATAAAGTATCTTTGAGCGTGTTAAAAGGTCTCTTATGAAAGTAAAACTTGGTATTTTATTTAGGTTCATTCGTAAGAGTCTTAAAAGTTCAGGGAACTGACATCGATATTGTTGAATATTGAGCGTTCACTAGGAAACCAACTGAAAACGCATTAAAAAGCTTTTTACCTCGATCATATTGGGAAAAATTATCAATAATAATGTGAACGATTAAGAACCTGATTTTGAACCTTTTATAATTAAGAAAAAACGATAAGCAATATGGACAATAAACGTATTGTTCAGTTATAAGATTTGTATTGCTACGGAGGTGACTCAAAAATTCATAGCCTTGTATGGAATCATACATACATACTTTTATTTATTGTTATTCAATGTAATTCCTTCTTATCTTAACATATTTAATCCTTAATCTATTGGACCATCTATTGGAATTAGAGTGGACTGTATTGAAGAACAAATAAAACTTAATCTGATTGCATTCCTATATATTCTTATACTAATATTTTTGAATCACCTTTGTAGTGTTTAGCTTTCAGAAATAATCTGCTTATTTAAGGACAATTTTTATAAAATTACTAATGGAAGATAGAATGAGTAAAATTCAACATTGAAATTCACAGATAGCTTATCAGTGATTGCTTATCAGATAGAGTTTTAAAAATTAATCTTACTATTTAGTTTATCTAGGAATCAACGAGATAGTTTCATAGCGAAGGCTTGAAGCTTTAACGTTTATGAAGAGTAATTACAGGATTTATTTTTGGAACAGTATCTGTAACGTATCGAATTGAGTCAGGTTAGAAAAAATGACGGGTTGGGCTCAAATATTGAACATCGCTGTCGGAACGAACAAACGCTCAAAGGGCTAGTACTAGTTCGACTCTAATGGAAAGATGTGCTTTTATTCCATTTTAAAGGCTATCGCTTATAATACTCCAATATATAGAGTGATACTTATGATCAAGGTAATTTACGATTAATGATAAATGTACTTTAGCATAAAATTAACCATTCTCTATGATTCATTTTTAGTAACAATCTAACGCCATGAATGAAATATAAGCGGAAATATGTTCCGTTTAAGATAACTGTTGATGAAATTATGCTTCGTTATTTGAAATCAGAATAATTCTTGATAATCATAGAAAATTCTCATATACTAACACTTTGAACTAGTTTTCAATGTTTTCAAGATTAAAAATGAAAATGGTAGTGCATTTAAAACAATTGATTATACGAACGATAAAAGTTGAATCACTTACTCAACAAATTGGTGATTAATCTTAGAAAATTATCATTTACAAGTTGTGTGGCTTCAGACTTTATGATCAGAAATCGAGAACAGTCTGGACGGGCTGAGTCGCGGGTGTTTCTATCTTGCAGGTCCTTATTGTGATGTTGATATTCTCGGAAAAGTAATCATCTTACATTTCTGAATTTATCATTTTTAGTTACAAATTGACTTTCAAAATAATTATCTTGATCTATTCAAACGATCTTGTAGGCATTCAACCTCAAAAAATAGAGTAAGATCAGATTTTTCAAAATTCTAAAATTGAAATTTAAGCCTCAGTATTTATCTTGGATATTTGCTTAATCAGATCGGCGTTTAATTTGACGCTTTGAGTCGCTTTCAGACTCAAAACAGCTGTTGAAGTGCGGTTGTTAACTAATCTAAAATAAGTACTGATTTTGTTAGTCTGTAACTGTGAAATATAGTTTTGTTTGAAGAATGCAAAAGTAATAAAAGTAATGCTCGATATACTGAATGACATGAGCAAAGCCTGGAAATGGTCTTTTATGCTGATTGATTTTGTTATATAACCTTTTATTCGATCAAAGTAAATGAGAAAAACCTTGAGTTTCCTTATATCTAAGTTCGAAGATAGAGTAATAGATTCAATCGGTTTAGTCTTTTGCATAAAGTCGCTTGTTATGGATTTGTGCATTTATATTAGGACAATGTAAGAAATAAAACTATGACATAAAATGAAACATCTACCACTTGTTTATGTATTTTGAGGCATTTCTAGTCTTCAACAATTGTGTAAGGCAAATCTTATGCACAATAACTTAGGAAGTGTTCAATTAATTTGTTTTAATCAAAACAGATATTGATAGTTAGTTCAGGCTATGCACGAGTTAAAGGAATCGAATAATCTTTGTTTAATGCTTTCATCTTAAAATTGATCATTTGTCGAGTTACTTTTGCGTTCTCAGGTTTAGTATTAAACCTCAGATAAATAAAATAAAGAAAAATAAAGAAAAGCTCAATTTGCAAAATATTTCTTAAAAATATACATTTGACAATAAAATCAGAATAGAATCAAAGCATTCTTTAGCTAAATTCCAATTTTATATTTGAATTACAGAAATATTCTTAAACTGATCACTCATTGTTTTAGAACAACCCAACGAACATTCATCATATCATTAGAAAGATATCCCCCAATTGTTCATCACAATTTTGGTTGTTTTAGTTAAAATTAGCTTTAGCTCAAATCAATTCAAGCGAGACATAGTAAGAATAAAACACAATAACTAAACAGAAAGTGTTAACAATGCATCAAATTTCAAAACAATTAACAAGCCTACACATAAGGATAGAGTATGAAGAATATAATTGTCTGCTTTGATGAAGTACTTGATAAATACACACATTCATTGATGAGTTGAATCAGTCACATAAACAGTTGGTATTCCATCCGTCTCTTTAGCTGTTTATTAAAAATTGATTGAATATTTAATATCGATCAATTAGTCCAAGAATGTTGTAATGAATTAACATTACAATTCGTTAAACAATCAATGAACATACAAGTGAATATCAAACTTATGAGTATAGATTTGTAAAGTTCTTTTATACTTCTAATGTCCAATCAGGTCTTCGAATACTTTCTTCACATGATAGTAATTACGAAACATGTAATACATGTATTACGAACTATTATATTTATAGTAATAATTATCGCTAATATTGTTAAAGATATTGTTGAATAATCATAGGACTCCGTTCTGAATAAAAATTGCTATAACAGTCGAGTATTACTCTCAAGCATGATAGACTTGAACATTTTGTCTTAAGACACTTGATATCGCAACTAAACAGAGGAGCTTAGAGTGAATAACGTCTTCGATTCTCATAATTAGAATGATTTCGATCATAAAACATATGGACAGCAAATTCAATGTTAAAAATTGTGTTAATTGTTCGCTTATTAAAGTTTTGAAAGTTTTTATCATACATCAGTAACAAGTCATCTAACATGATCAAAGAAATGATCTCAGATATAGTTCGAATCTGGAAACAAAATGAATTCTGTTTATTAAGCAGACCAAGAGATTGTGAGCTCAATCTGTGCTTTACCAAAACTCGTATTCACTTGTCCATGAACAAATATATGCATTATTAAAGAGAATAGTTTCTTGTTTTACAATTGTCAGCTATTTGCCATAATTCATATGCCACAAGATCAATGATAGCTTAAACTTTTTCAACCAAACCATTCAAATGTAAACCAGTGCGTTTTTTAAGCTTTTATAAACCAAACTCAACCAGACTGAAAGATTCTGTTCAACTAGTTTTTGCAGGTACTCAAATTTGAAAGTGTGCAGAATCTGTTTATTGCTAATGGTTTCTGTTTTCAATATTGATCAAGTCAATTATTTTGCAAATCAATCCTTTAACAGAATTAGTATTCTCTTATCCATAAATAAATTTTAGTATAGATATATGCACTATTATATGGAAAAGTTTACACCTGAAAAATTGTCTGGAATTCTCCTTCACATTCTACAAAGTCAATAATGGTTTAAACATTTTTAATCAAATCGTTTCAATGTAAACCACTGTATTCTTCAAGCTTTTGAAAAACTAACATTTAATCAGACCGAAAATTTATTGCAAAATGAAAAATTGGTAGTTTTATATAGGTTTTCGAATTTGAGTCTACAGAGTCTGATAGATGTCTAGCTATTAAGTTGCACTTTACAATATTGATTTTCAAGTCCAATTTTTTATATTCAATTTTGGAATATGCGGTATAAAAGTGAGCTCTATTATTGGTATTTATTTAGCTTAGAATCTTCAACGAAACATCAACAAAATTCTTTATCAAAACCTACTTAATTCGTTATATGCATATGAAAGCATCATTGTGTTAAAAGCTATTCTTTTGAAAGTCAAATTTGATATTTTATTTAAGTTTATTCGCCACTCTTATAAGAGTCTGGAATTGAAATTTGAGTGTTGGCTAATAAACAGAGAGAAAGTACATTTAAAACCTTTATTGCATTGATAACAAATTTATGAGTAAACTTCTACGATTAAGGACTTGATTTCGAACTTTTATCATTAAGAATCATCGATAAGGAATATAAAAACAAAAACAGTGTTTAATTATTGTCAAATCACTTGTATTGTTAGTTAGCGTTTAACTTTCAAAATCTGCTTAATATTTAATAACCTAATATTTAAACACGATTTTTGTAAAGTTACAAGAGATAAAATGAATAAGACTTGACATTAAGATTGATAAAGTTAACTTGTCAGACAATACAGATAAAAGTTGTTGAAAGAAAATTTAGCTATCTGATTTAACTAGAAATCATCAGACGGTTTTGTCGTGCCTGATAAATTAGCAATGACTTCGTTCGATTATAGTATTATTCTTAGGACATCAAACTAGATTTATAATACAGGTCGAATTGAGGTGGATTTAGGAACAATAGTGAAGGACTCGGCTGTTCAAACCTCAAGCATCAGAACAAACAAGAACTCAAAGGGCTTGCACTGGTCTAACTTCAATCGGAGACGTGAGTCTTCTTGAGGGTTAAAACATTTGATTAAATAATATTAGATAGTATGGAATTTATAATCAAGAGAATTCGTGATAATTTTCAGTGTAGTTGCTATTCTTCGTGGTACCGTGATTGACTTTTAGCAGCAATCTAACACTATGAAAGACATTCTGAAAGAGATTCAAGCGGAAATATATTCTATGTGAGTGAAGAAGATAATAGAGCATTTGAAATTAATTGTTTATGTGAATGATAAGAGTGTTTGCATCTCACCCAATAATTCTATGAAAGCTTTTAATAATCAAGAAACTCTACCCTGTGCCGATTATGAAGTATTGACCAGAAGTCGAGCAGCACAGTCTGGGCAGGTCGGATCACTTATTTTACAAACCTGTAAACCCTTACATTGAAATCTGGGTTCTCACAAAATATAGTCAATGCATTCCTAACTACTATAATTTTATGTTCACAATTAGTCTTATTTCAACAGAGAATCTAGAAATGAAAGCAAATTTTTAGAATTGTTCTATTTGCTACTAAACCATAAATTCTTGATATCTGATAAAACATACTAAACAAAAACGTGTCAGAACAAATATAACCAATAGGACGATGTGAATATTCCAATAAATGCAGATATTGTATGTCATATGATGGATATATAAATAAGGAAACTAAACAAGTTAAAAGTTGAAATATTCGTGAGTTTTAAACTTGATATTGAGTTTGATTTCAAAGTAAAATTTATAATGTTAATCCAGATATTGTAATCTAGAAGTTCAAAACTATTTTCTAACAAAAGAATCTCGCAAACTTGAATTTTTGTAAAAAATGTATACAAACTGGGTGAGTTTCTTCATTTATTTTAACCAATTTTAAATCAGGATTTGTGAGAATACATAGACCCTCATAAAGTCAATAAGTAATAATTGAAATCTGATCTTTTAAAGCGATTTGTCTCTTTATAATTTTGGTACTAAACTTCTTAAACTATATACTCATTTGTTCATGACATGCAAGATCAAATTACTATGCTCTCAAAATAGCACCTTAATGGTTAGGTAAAATAGTTGCAATTTTATAAATTAGAATATTAATTACATATTAAGATAACAAATTTCTTGTTTACAACTTTACCAGAGATTTGATAAAATTTATATTCAAATAATCTATAACTCATATTGAACTCAACTATATAAATTAGATTCACATCAAATAATTAGAACATCTGTTAAAAATCAGGTAATTTTCTAAAATGCAAAACAATCTGATCAGTCAACTCTTGTAAAATTTGCTTATTTGGGTCAAAATAAACTTGGATCAATAGAATCGGTGAGATGTACTAACAATGGATGTTAAAAAATTGCTAAATTCAAAAAATTTTCAAAAAGTTAGATAAACAGTATTTAGTATGTGAAATAAATAGATAGCTTAATATTAAAGATAAAACATTAAGATAGATATGTTAAGGTAACAAATTTCTGATGTAAAACTAATGTAAAATCGGCTTATTTGGATAAAAGCAAAATCTAGCTCAAACTGTTGAAAATTTAAACTACTATAGTCTTTTTAACTTGATTGCTTGCCTCGTCAGAATCTAAGCATTTCAGATTTTTAGTTCCCCTCAAACTAAGGACAGTGATTACAGTTTTGCTTATCAACTAATCTGGAATACTCATTTTAGTTAGTCTATATTTCATTTTGAAATATAGTTCGAGTGAAAAAAGTAATAAAAGCAATGCTCAACTTAGTGAACAAAGCGAATGCTTTGCATACGATTTGATTCTTTATATTGGATTTTTGCTCAATCAAAGTAAATGAGAAGTTCATGAGTTTCTTATGTCAGTATTTGAGGTTAAATTAATTGCAATTAGATTTGAATCGCTTAATCTTTTCAATGCGCTCGGTTTTTCGTATCACATATAATAACAATGTGAGAACGAAAATGACTTTAAAAAATTGTATTACTTATCTATTTCGAGCTATTCTTAGTATTCGATCATAATGTAAAACAAGTCATATGATAAATCTAATGCGAAAGATGATCAACTTCTTAGCAAAAGTCTTGATATCAAATGTTAATATCTTTTATTCTAGCTAAAACAAATATTAACAGCCATTTAGATCAGGATAACAAGGAATTACAGATGTAATTATCTAATAAACTTTATTCAACTCTTATCTTGAAACTGACTACCTGACAAGTTTCTTTTGCAATCTGTGTTTTAGTGTTAAAATGATCAGAATTGGAATTTTTGTTATGCTAACAGAATTGAAGCATTGAACTAGCCTCATAAGACAGACAGCAGAAGTTGAATCACTTAAACTATTTTCATGCTCTCCAATCCTAGCAGTAATGTGACTCAGTATTAAGAGAAAGTAAATCCATTGTATATAATATTCCATAAAATCTATAAATATTAAGTTACCTAACTTGGAACAGACTTCAAACTCATAAATGATTTAAAATTTTTAGTTTAAAATTAGTTCATCTCGTAAAAGATGTGATCTTACCATTAGATTCTCAGAATTTTCAAGTAAAAGTAAATCTTGAAAGAACTTTCACAAATTCTTGGTATCTAACAAGTATTGAATGAAACAAACATCAAAACTGAAGCACAGCTAAAACATTCTAATAAACTCAGACATCGTATGTCATATGATTGATGTCAAAAATAAATCTGATCTTTTAAAGCGATTGTTCTTTATAATTTTGGCTCTGAAATTCTTTAACAAAGAACAATATCAAGTTACTACATATTCAAAAATATTACTCCCATCTTAAGATAAAATTAGTTGTCATTTTCTAACTTAGACTATATATTAAGGCAAAAAATTTCTGATTTGACTTTACTACATTACCAGAGGTTTAAGATACAGATTTTATATTCAAATAATCTGTAACTTAATAAACTCAGTTATAAAAATATATTCGCGTCAAATAATTAGATCATCTGTCAAAAATTCTGTAAATTTCGAAAATTCTACTAAACAATCTGACCAGAAAACTCCAGTAAAATTGGTTTATTCAGATCGAAATCAAATTTGGATCAACAAAATTGGTGAGATGTATTAACAATGGATGTTGGAAAATTACTAAATTAAAAAATCTTCAAAAATAAACAGCATATAGAATGAGAATTAAATCAGATTTAGCCTAATACCCAAGAATTGAGCATTTCAATTTTTTATGAGTCAACGTATTTCAGGGTAAATTCACTCTGAAGATCGTATAGGGATCTTATGAATTGCGTTTTCAAAAAAATAACATATAGCATGTCAAGAATTCTGGAAGTTCTGTGGAAGTATGGAGTTGTCTCATCACTAATGGATTGAGACCGATTCACACAATTAGTGGTAACTCTAATGAAAAATGAAGACTATTTTATCACTTGATTATGGCTCTTGAGCTTTATTGGTCTTCAAGCATCGTGTAGTGCAAATCTTATGGAAAATCTAATGTCAAAGATGATCAATTTCTTTGGAAAAGTCTTAACATTAAATATAAATTTCTTATATTCAAAACAGATATTAATAATTATATAGTTTAGGCTATGAAAGAATTGCAAATGTATACCGAATGATCTTTATTTAATGCTCATCTTAAAATTGATCATTTGTTATTATTCTCACTCTAATTTTGTGTTAAAATGACAATAGTTTTAATTATTGTTCTAATAGAGTTATAACGGAATTCATCTAATTCCATATAAAGTGCGTCCCAAAAGGTGCCGTAATATTTTTAAAATTTCCTTATTAATTTATTAATGAAGATTTTGGGGCCAAACTTTAGTGGTTGAATGCCACACATCTCATAATTAAGAAAAACATCTTAGATAAATATTAATTACAGTAACATTAAAGTACTGCGCGAAATATGAGAGACATCCGAAAATGATTGATTCCATAGGACTCTATAGACTTTATAGTGAAAAAAATCCTAATGCGAATGCAACTTAAGAAATCCTATGAAAACCCATTGATAAGCTACAGAGTGGACCCAATCATTTTCGGATGTCTCATATTTCGCGCAGTACTTTAATATTAATGTAATTAATATTTATCTGAGATTTTTTCCTTAATTATGAGATGTGTGGCATCCAGCCACCAAAGTTCAGCCCCAAATTCTTCATTAATAAATCAATAAGAAAATTGCAAGAATATTACGTCAACCTTTGGGACGGTTTAGAATGGCAGGTATTAGAATTTAAATCACTTTGAGTGTTTTCATACTCTTGCAATAACTGCAAATCGCGATATAGGTTATTAAAGCTCCATGCTCAACTCAAATATATAAATTTTTATTCACCTCACATAATCAGAACATTGATTAAAATATCGGTAAAAACTCTGAAAAATCTACTAAACAATCTGACCAGAAAAATCATGTAAAATTAGTTTACTAGGGTCATCAAATTTATCTCAAATTGATGAAATGTATTGACAGAGAATGTTTGAAAAGTACTAAATCAAAAAAAGTATCAAAAAATAAACATCTTACAAATTATGAAAATTAAAAAAATCAGATTTACTTTTATATTAAAGTATTGAGCATTTCAATTTATTTTTCGATGAGTCAACGTATGTCACTATAAACCCACTCTCGAAGGTTATATAGTGTGCTTATGAACTGCATTTTTAAGAGGATAACATTGTTTATAAAGAATTCTACAGAAGTTCGGTGGAAATATGGGGTTGTCTTATCATTAATGGATTGGATCCGGTATACTATTCATGATAATTTCAGCCAATTCAAGTATCTCGACGTATATGCAGTTCTTTAAAATATTTTTGAATCATTTTGTCAAAGAATTTTCAACGGTAAATAATTTCAGCATTTTGTTTGTCATTTTAAGAATAATAGATATTTCGAAATAATGGTTTTGATCTAAGAAAAATGTTCAGTAAAAGTTTTCAAAATGAAGCTTTTATAAAATATCAAAACTATTGATTAGGAATAGGATTTTGATGCTAGCAAATATTGCCATCAGAAGTGGTTACCAGTTCTGCGATAACGCATTCATACAACTTTGGAATATTTTTAATTATCACTCAGAAAGAAGTTCAATATTTTACTATATTATTTTAATCATGGTACAAATGATAATATCTCTGCTATTATCTGAAACAAATCTTGATATATTCATAAATCTTGGAAACTATTCTCACTTATATAACATGAAGACTCACTTTAGTTTTGCATTTTCTCAACTCATATTTATCTATAGTTTCATAAATAAATAGTACCTGGTATTACTAAAATGATATAAAACCATATCTTAAGATATTAGAAACAATTTTGGGTTTATTTCACCGGAAGTATTGGCTTAACAAACGAAGCACAAACTATAAATAATGTCATTGAAAATTAATGTCGATTAATGTAGATGTAAATGTAGTGTAAATTAGTGGTTGTATCATACAAGTGCATACATAACTCCTTTTCTCGCACTTTTTATATCTATTGCAGTTCTGACTCTAAACTACAAATTCTATCCATTGCTATTCTATGAGATTGTCTAGAGTCCAGTCCTAGAATTTAGTATTCATTTCTAATTATCATTTGGCAGATAACCTGTATTAAATAATATACCCCTATTTGAAAATTCAATCTTAAGAATGAAATTAAGCTAAGCTCCAGAGTTACTAATAGATTTTTAAGCATTGGTTAACTTCATTCAACAGAATGCTCTTCGTATTACATGACTATGACTGCTATTATTAGGCAGCATCTATTATAGTTTGTCATCACTTTCTTAACACTTATCAATACATGTCTTTTTATGGTAATCCACCAAAATCGAGATTTTCAAAAGATTTGCTGTTATTTATGCTGTAACTGTATTTTATTCAATATTTATTTACGTTATGAATATCGTGTCTTCAATCGCATATGAAACACAAGATCTATAGGTCACTGAATTGGCGGCTACTAGTGGATAGAGAGAAAAGTATGAAAACTTCTCGCAGTTAAATGTGTTAATAATAGTAAACGATGAAATAAAATAATCAATGATTTTCGATTAGCAGTTTTCATCACTGATCCAAATGTTGGACTTTATTGTTGAAAATGTGTTATTTTCGACTTTGATGCTATGATGTGAATATTGATTAAAACAGTTAAGATCTTGCGAGCACTATTAATAAGAGTTTCTTACATTTTCAGATGACTTTAATTACATTTCTTAAAAATGGTTGAGATGTTAACATGTTACATGTTAGTTGTTGCATACTTGTTACAATGTAAAATATTTGAGTGAAATCGTGATCAATGGTGTGTCTGGCTACACGTATTTCTTTCAATTAATTATCAATCAACTTTAGATCACAGTGTTTGATATATTATGATTAATTAAAGGCAACAATCGCTATATTTTCAATTAGATTCAATAGATTTTTCATGTAATTTTACGCATCATCCACAAAGCATGGCAAACTCAATGACACAATGCTTTGTGAACAAGTTGTATAACATTATCTAATTGAAAGCTATAATTATGAGTCTAATTAATCATAAATTATCTAACACTGTGATTTAAAATTGATTGACTAAATATTAAATAAACGGTTGTGTTATATCATTTATTCACCGTATTTTCTAACAGTTATTAAATGATATAATAATGGATATTAAATTCATATGTAGTTTGTTTATAATAGTGTAACGAATCCTACTTTGAGTATACGGTGTAACAAGAGACTTTTTAGTTTATTTCTTAGAGATCATTTCTTTGGCATTTCCTCAAATGCATATCTTTGGATCATAGGAAAATTTTCAAACTTGTTAATCTTTCCTCAAATTTAATTTGATCACTTTCATAACATTATGAAACTATTGATTTTGATTGTAATTTATTATAATATTAGGCATTTAAACAAGTATTTGTATAACAGTTATGTAAATCTTTTCATAACTTTATATTAATAAGTTTGTAGTGTCTAGTCGTGAATTTCTTAAACTTTTGCTCAACTCGATTATTTTAGAGTTTATCGTCTTCTAATTATAAAAATTTGGCTCATTTCTACAAATAAATGATAACTGAAAACTGTGAAAAAACTCTAGTTTTGGTCGATTCTTTAAAATATTTTTGCGTTCAACTACTGTTTTCTAATAAATTCTTCGAAAAATCAATTGTTTGATTTGATACTAATTTCGCATAGTCTACTATAAGCCATATATAAAAGACTAGTAGTTAGACATGTAACTACAACCTCATATCATCTGCAGTACAACAGATTGACTGAAAAATACAATCAAACATTAACTAAAATCATATCTAATTATGTGCCTTAATCTCAGGATTATTGGAACAGAGGGTTGAAGTGGGCTACATTCTCTTACAATACTTCCCTTAATGCTACTACATAATACTCGCCATTCAGATTACTCTTTGGTAGAGAGCTAGTACTCCTTCAGATAGAGTCACAAGTGTTCCAATTTTAGGAGTTTGGTCTGAAGACCAATACCTAGAAACCTTAGACTATTCTATGCGGACTATCAGAGATGCATAATAAAGTTGTTGAGAACATTCGTAGGCTGCGTAAAGGAACAAGTTATACTACGACAAGCGCCACCGAAATGCCACTTTCAAAGAAGACTGTGCTCGTATTTTATCCGACAAAAATAGTAGGATGATCAAAAAAGCAATGCACTCTTTTCATGTTCCATTTACTATCAAGAAATACTATGCTAACGGGGTAAACTATGAAGTTGAGGGATCCTTAAACGGTAAGAAAATCGTCATAGACTGCGTTCATGTCAGTAAAATCAAACCGTACTCTGACAGAGGACAACTAATGTCGAGGTTAGAAGCACTGATAGTAGACGACTTTGATCTTGAGACAAATCACTAAGGGACACTAACGAAACTGAAATTGATGAATACATGATTACAAAGCAGGAACCTGTCATTAATTCCTCCACAGAGATGTAAGATTTTGAACCAAAACCAAATGAACCCATGTATAATCTGTATTTTGACCTTAGGTATAATTTATTGTAACAGAAAAAGGTCTACTAACTGATGCAAGCCTAACAATGAAATAAAGCACGAAAAAATACCTTTAGATACTATACCTAGTGAAGAAAAGCCTGAGGCCACTAAAAGTAAAAGCTATACAAAATCTGTTTTACAACCCTGAACAGGCTATAATGCTGACCGTTATATTAGCTTTTATACTACCTACAACGTAAGCTCACTTACAAGACGACATAGTAACATTAAGCTTTCATTATGATAGCCCATG
This sequence comes from Archegozetes longisetosus, assembly GCA_018873245.2. Lineage (NCBI taxonomy): Eukaryota > Metazoa > Arthropoda > Arachnida > Sarcoptiformes > Trhypochthoniidae > Archegozetes > Archegozetes longisetosus. The sequence continues at coordinate 90,499 of JAEMBT020000099.1, forward strand.
CTATCACCTAATGAAGAAAATTTCTCTCCTAGAAATTTCCTGGTGTGCTCAGATGTTTAATTAAATCTTCATTGACCCAGTACAACAGTTTTGTAGGACTCCTTCTAATGTATTCAATATTGATAGATACTTTTTTCATAAAAAGAATAACAAAACAAGATGCGATTTGCACTTCTCGAGCCTAACTACAAATCAAATTGTTCCTGTACTAACTGTCGCTAATGAGTGGAAGAAATTCGATATGGTCTCTATGCAGCCTCCTTTATGATGGTAAAAAGCGCGATTACAAATATGGGAATGTAGTGGTTAAAAGAATTAAATGAACTATTATCCAATTATCATTATATATCGCTCAAATTACCTAAAAACAATGCTATCGAAAATTACGATCGTCGTGCTTTTTAGATACAAACTGTAAACACTTAAATTTGGAGCTTAAAAGAAAGCGAGGAATAAAACCTGTGTCGAAAATGACGAGTTGGAAAAACTCTGAAGATATCCTAATAATAATTATAACAAGTTTAATACTTATAATATGCCTTATCTTTAGAAAATTGAAGACTGTAATGAGACAGAAACTGGGCCTATAAACACGCTTTCACATCAAGTAGAGCTCCCTTATCTATGAATGAAGAATCTCCCATAGAACCTCCACTTTATCCAGATACCGAATCAGACTCAATATAACGAGATCGAAATTATCAAGCTATTTCTATGTAAATAATTTTCAGCCTCTAATACAACTCTTTTATTACTCTAGCCACCTACGACGTTATTAAATAAAACAAAACGTTTATTCGCAATGCAAACCCATAAAACTAAATGCCTAGTCTAAAGTCTTTAAAAAAAATTCAAATAAAACATCATAGAATAATAACATTTAATTATAATAAATTATTGTTTACTAACAAACAATGCAAATAAAATTATCACAAAGTAAATAGTCCAATGAATATATGAATAGTTTTGCCTCAAATCCTGGATAAGTTCAAATAACCTACTCCAAAGACACTAAACCATTTAATGCGTTGTGTCTCTTTGCTTTGAGAGAGTCTTGAACAAATGTTACTATACTCAGTTTTAAACCCAAAACTAAAAAAATTTGATTTGTGGATCAACTACGAAATTAATAAATAGAACTCCACAATGTGATCTCTCATAACAAGAGAAAGAAAAAAATTTATAAATGACAAATAAAACAAAAAATATATCCAAAATTAAAATGAAATTTATAATATAATAAGGCAAATAATGTTATGATACGAAAAAACTCATATGGCACAACTTTTGAAAGCGTAAGTAGCGCCTCTATCGAGATATTTCATAATTTATACTACAGTTGACCATTTATTTTTAATCAAACCCGTTTTTGACCAAATTAGAATTATCGCTCCACCCCAGTGTATAGTATATCGTTGGATTCAGCTCAATGAACTGAGTTCATCGATACCATACTTGACCCAATCACGTGACCCCCTTGACCTTCAACCCCTATACCCGACTCCGTCTGCCCCACCTCCACATATAGTATATCGTTTGAAATGTCTTGAGGACTAGATCAAATTTGTCCTTGGACATAACTCGCTATCTCATGCAGAGAAGCCGCTATAGGGCAATGACTGTATCCCTACACCATTAATAGATAATAGTGCTCCGCAAGAGTCGAGTCAGTTTGAGCGATTTGTCAAATCGACTCAAACTTTCGGGTTCAGATCTCTAGAAGTTTTGACTCGAACGCAGCCCAGTCGAGTTCAAGTTGAGTCCGAGTATGACTCAGATTTGAGGGATTTCAATTCATTTAGAGCTGTACAAATGTTCTATGATTTCAACATTCTGGAACTTTCTAGAGCATTCTAGAAACTTGTAGAGTATTACTGTTCCAATTTAAGGACGGTAAAATAGAGCGATATCTAACTCTTAAAGCATGAAATATAACTGGAATTTTAGCGGAATAAAATACAGTGGAACATATTTATGATAAACGATTCAAGGGGTGAATCCGGGCTAATGAGTCTAAAGGGGTTCTCGACCTCCCAACCCCAAGTGTGATATATCATTGGATTCAGTTCGTCAAGCTGGACATTTTGATACTAAACTTGACCACTTTTGATCCGAACCTGACCACATCTGGACAACTCCCGACGGGAGTGACTGACCCCGGCAAGTGATATATCATTGAACTCAGGACATCGGACTGAACATTTGGATACCTCACTTGGTCAATTATCTCAAGTAGTTCTCGAGATATCCATCATTGTTTGGTTTAGCACCTCGTAATGGACAAACCTGGATTCTCGAGTCGTAACCTAAACAAGCCTGATATAAACTAAGGTATAATAGGCTAGGTCGCGAAGTGTAATTGTCGATAGTTACGGCAAAAACAGAATAAGATGAAACATTATTCAAATTCCACAAAAATTTAACTTCGGTTTCAATTTTAGATCGAACGGTTTATCTGACAATTTCAAATGATTTAGAAGATAATTGACGAAACTTTTGGTTAATAACTCGTCAAACTCTTATCATAATTTTGTGTGATTTCATTCAAATAGCAGATCATACTTTCTCTTTTATTATAATCGGTTTTATCTAATAAAGGATTGCGAGAGTAGTCCCAGACCTGTCGTCTATTGATATCGTTTACTAGCAAAGTTTGGTATTACAGTATGTTTCAATGGGTGGGGAAATATTTAATTAATTAAATATATTTATTACTTCGTAAATTTGCTATTTTGTCATTGAATTTTATATATGAAAAAGCAATGAAATTAAAAGTAAAAATTGACTCAAAATCAATTTTGTGAGTGAAATCATAAATTTTAGAAGATTAATATGAATTACAATAAATTTACTAATTTAACAGAAAATAATTGTGAAAATATGAGTTAATGATGAATAAAAAGCTTTAAAATATTGAACACAAGTAAACTTCAAGTTATATGAATTTATGAAACAAATATAAGTTATATTTTTACAAATTTTCATAGTAAAAATAATGATTTAAATCAGATTTACGTTTATCTTTAATTTATTGATTTAATTTTGTATTTAAATAAATATAGTAGAGATACAAGAAGGTGTTAAATATTTTTATCAGTATTGATGCCATATTATCATTTTTTTGAAAATTTACACATCTGTATCACTTAATTTAGCAGAAATGATCATATACTTGCTACTATTTTATGTTTACTGAGTATTGTAGTAAGCTATAGGTCTTCCAGTATCCATGACATCAGATTTTTAGCTTAAGCCGCAGCTCATGGTCTACAGGTAAATAAATTAGGGTCTGGTCTTGTATTTAATTCCCAATGGTCTCATATCATTAGATCAAAATGGCCTACATTGTCAGCCCTAAATTGGGAACCAAAACTTATTAAATTTCGCGTACTACCTTATTTCAGTAAAATGATACCAGATGATAAAGCTTCTGAACGAATTTATCAATTACTATCAATGTGTAACAAATTAAATGACGGCTTAGAATATTTAGCTAGTTCAATAAATCAATTATATTTTGGCATCTCTGAAGAAGTTAAAGTGACACATATCAGCAGGCATGAAAGGTCCATTTGCCCTTTGCAGGTGAGATTCTTAGAGAGTTATTTGGAACAGGTACAGAAAAGGATGAAATCAGATTGAGTAAAAAGATGAACTATCCATGTTAGATATGTAAAAGAATACTACAGTTACTTTAGCTAAAAGCTTCTTAGGTATATCAGAAATTATGGACTCTAGAAGTAAACAGGTAAATCAAGCATTAAGTGTCTTAGGTGAACATTTAAACGTACTTGATAGCGAGATCAAGAAAATATGGCATTTTGTGTCCTCTCTAGAGTTATATGATCACTATGCTATACAAGCACAATTCAATATGATTAATTCAATCTCGTCTGCATTTTCTGCTATATATAACGTTACACTTTTGTGAAATGCTTTTAATTCTTGGGAAACAGCTCTGCTTCAGCTAAGACAGGGCTATTTGCCATTTAATGTTGTTCCATGGTCAGTCTTGAGAGGTATTCTGACAGAAATCAAGAAGTCGATTAAGTCTTTATATAGTTTAGGTATAGGTACTAATGATTGGGAAACATCATATATTAAAATTAGTCACAGTATCCAAAACTCAAGAAAGCGCATACATAAAATTTTCCATTCCTCTAAGGTGTGCAAATCAAGAAGTTTATTTCAATATTTTCACTCCATTGGCCCATAGTATTCCTTGTCATTCTAAATCCTGTAATTTAAACGCTACGTTGAAAAATGATAGCGCATATGTCAAATTGAAACTAGACAATAAAGCATGGCAAGTAAGCAAGTCTGATGAGGATTTGATTGCTGAAATAAATCTTATCGAATTCAATTGCTTGCCAATATCTACAAGTCAATTGTGTTATACCTTCGACTCCACGACTGAAGTAGAGGCTGAAAATTTTGTGATGGCGTTTTGGTCCTGGTAAGAAGATTAAATAATGCAACCTTGTAGTTTTGAAGGGACAAAAGATTTCAGATATAATCCAATCAAACTAACCCCTGAGAGTTGGGTTATTCACAAAGTAAATAAACGAAAATAGCTACGAGGAGAAAAGGCACTAATCCTCGAGACTTCGCCAGAAAATTTAATACGGTGGGCGAAGACGAGGGTTCTAGATTGCTTGTGTTAGAAGAGATAGCGAATTCGAATGTTAATTCTCAAATCGAAAGTGTGGCGCAATTAAATTTTTATGACTCAGACGAAACCATTATAGACTCTTATAATATAGATTCAGAAAAAAATGAAACATGATGTAAACAGAGTTACTTCGAGTTCCACTAATTTTGTGCATACATTGACTACATTGATAAATGAAAGCCTGCCAACATTTTGTAGCACACCAGTTAAAACTCCAGTTCCGCTTCGATCGCCCTCACCTCCAAGTTCTGTAAAGTTAATTCCGCTTGACTCTATCTTATCACCTATCTCAACACAACCAATAAGTTCATTTACTTCACCAAATGATCCACCAGTTAGCACAACAAATAGTGCTTCAATTCCAAATGTTTTAAGTAATATTACTTCACCTATTATTAACTTGACGAGTTTACTTCCCATAAATACCTTACCAGGAGATAGGCACCTGGCCGTATTACCCCAATCTTTCCTGATTAGCAGGAAAGTGACGGTTAATACGGAATGCGGCGGCCAAATGGCCTCATCGCACCGCTCGGCTTTGCCGGGGGCCGTAAATGGTGCACTCAGTGGCCGTGTTGGTAAGACAGGGAGGGAGATGAACACCTGGCCCTGTGGTGTTGGTAGGCTTTATGTTAGGCGATATTTACATTATTTTACAATAACTAGATCATCCCATGCACAAATCACAAAATACAAAATAATGAGTAAATTATTTAAAAATTATTATTAAAGTAGTATTAATTAATTAGCTAACTTTTCAATTCTTTTTAATTTTAATTATATTTTATTAAATATCAGATTATGGCAAATATAGATAGACAGACAGTGATTGAAGCGTGTGATGGCATCACACTTTTCTCATTGAGAGAAAGAGTCGGACAAACAAAAGCCGATTCGATATATTAGATTCGAACTAACTTAAAGTCGAATATCTCCAAAATCCTTTGACTTAGAATTTTTTTGACTTCATCATTTTATTCAGCTTTAAAAACTACGTTGAAGTGATGTATCACATGAAATATTTAATTAAATTTGTAAAATTTATTAAATTCGAACTAACTTAAAGTCGAATATCTCGAAAAACCCTTCGACTTGGAAATTTTTGGAATAGATATTCGTAATCAGCGATAAAAATTACATAAGAATCGATGAAAATATAAAAATATAAAAAATAATTTTTATTGCTATATAGTGGCGGCGCATAATAGAATTTAACCCTATAAACAATGTAACTGAGTGTTTTATAAATTTTGTGAAATTTGCTGATCAGGAGCTCAGCTCTCGCCGGGGAGATTTCGTCAAAAACAAAAATAAAATAAAAATAAACATACAAACAAACACACACACACATACACGCACACAAATTTAATTATAACCTTTAGTTTAACAAATAGATATAAAACAAATAAAAACTAGATACTTTGACCATTAGATGGTCAAAGTAACAGAACTATAATACATAAACAAATAGAAACTTTAAATGCTTTGACCATTGGATGGTACCTGGAACATCGAATCAAGACAAACAGTAAGTGGCGTTATTTTTTTAAAAAAGCTAAACTTTTACACATATTTGTTAATATCCTCAGACTGGAATTTAATCGAGTCTTAGACTCAACACTTGAATTCCAGTGTATGGGGATTAAAAGCGATCCCAAAAAATTGTCTCACGTTAAGAATAAACGTGATAGTATAAAGCTATTACGAGCCTATGAGCAAAAGCAAAATCAAAATTAAATTTTTTGCAATTTAATTACGGATAAATTAATCTTTTTCACTATTAGCTAATTATTTCTACTAATAGATTCAGAACTAATCTGTGAATAAGTATATTACAAAATAAATTAAAGCGAATAATTTAAACCATCCCAAAACAGGAAAATATTTAAAAATCTATAAAAGCATTTGGAGTCCAAATGAGTTTCATATTATTTAATATATAATTATTAATGAAAATTTTCATATACTGCCTTTTAGAATTATGAAGTCAAATAAAAGAGAAATGAATCATTTAGATTTATAGCAATCCGATGAGTTTCGGCCCTCTCACTTGATTTTAAATTTTGAGATTTTCATACTGAATATTACTCTTATAGCACTTTATATTTTATATTTCTTAATCTAAACATAATATTTTATATTTCTCTTCTCCATTAGAGACTACTATAATGCCAAAATTTTTTCCTTATCAATGAGTTCAATAAACAACATAAGACTAATTTCTCACTCCTTCATTAGATTGTAAGAGAAAGAAAAGTTCGACCAGATATCTAAATGCAGTCATACTGTCACGTTTATTCTTTACGCGAGACAATTTTTTCGGTTGGTTTTTAATCCCCACACACTGGAAATTAAGTGTTGAGTCTAAGACTCGATTAAATTCCAGTCTGAGGATATTAATTTACAGTATATATGAAAGTTTAAAAGCTTGTCTTGATTCGATGTTCCTGGTACCATGCAGATTGTGTTGGGACGTTTTTTTTTGGAAAAAAAATATAATTAAATCAAATACACAATAGAGTTTTTGTCATAAAAATTTTTATTTAAAATTCACAAACACATACATATATTTAACAACACTTGCTTTTAAAGTTTTCGCGATCAGGAGCACAACTTTACTTTGCTACCGCAAAAGAAGGAATAATTCTTAGGTTATTTCAGTCGACTTTATATACCGTGGTGTCTAGCATTTTCCCATCGAAAAACCTTCCATAATTTGTTCACAAACAGTCCAAAGCATTCGCAGTTTTGTTACTTTGAGCATCCAATGGTCAAAGCATTTAAAGTTTTTTATTTGTTTATGTCTATTATTTCTGTTACTTTGACCATCCAATGGTTAAAGTATCTATTTTTTATTTGTTTATATCTATTTGTCAAACTAAAGGTTACAATTAAATTTGTGTGCGTACGTGCGTGTATGTGTGTGTGTTTGATTCTATGTTATTTTTATTTTTTTTTGACAATACGAAACCATGATAAAGAAGAGTTTGACGAGTCTTTAGCCAAAAACTGCCAGTTATCTTCTATATCATTTGGAATTTTCAGATAATACATTCGATCTAAAATTAGAACTGATATTAAAGTTTGTGTGGAAATTGAATAAAATTTCATCTTGCTCGGATTTTGCCATAGCTTAAGATAATTACGTAAAATTATAGTACCAAATAAGACTTCAAATATAAGTCCAAGATTAACTAATCTGCAGATCATCAAATATTGGGCAAAGCTATTGTTGCCATTAGATTTAATGTGAGTCATTACGATGAGCAAATACTAACTTGATAGATCCTAAACTTTAATCAAAATCATTAGAACTCGCTTCAAGTTTTGTGAAGCTATCACCACTGAAGATTACATTAACTCGATTAGCAGTTATCGTAAATTTTCTACAAAGGAGTATAAACATTAAAAAATATGAAGCTTCTGAAGATAAGAATGGCTTAAATTGTTGTCAACCGAATGAGAGAAAGCAATTTGCGTGCGTTCCAATCAATAATTCAAGAATTGTTCGGAATATTTATTAATTTTTCACATCACTCGTTTTAAACTCAATTCATGTTTTGAAGATAAGCTAAGTAAAAATGGTTTATAATCGATAAATGCATTTACCGATGAATGAACGTTCGATATGAAAACATTCACTTTTAATCACTATATCAATTTGACCAATTGGCGAGATAAGGGATGTTGGAAACGTCATAGAAAGATATACTACTATGGCAACAATTTGATGGTTGAATCTATCTTGTCAAGGCATGATACATTGAAACCCGTCTCAAGATCATCCAAGGTCAAAATCGGAATGGGTTATTTGTAGAAGTAGAAGAGATATTGTAATAACGTCTTAGTTTCTTAATTAGACCTATATCATAATATTTTTGTAATAACCTATATTTCTAAACTCTAACTTTCATAACTCACCTTATATGTCAGCATTTATTACTGACTTAAAGATTACTTTTCGTTTGTACAAAAGAAATCTTCACATGCTTGTCTCAACTGTAAAAGTTATGAAGACAGCTGATAGTAAGCATATTTCATCTCTTAAAACCTACCTAAGTATGTCCTAAATATACAATTTTCCAATCATAGCTAAATGTGCTATTAACGTTGATAGATTTAGCCTATTGTTGTAAAATATTTTTCAACTTAACTCGCCTATTGTTCCTATAAAATGTCGTGTTTTTCCTAAATTTTTCGCTCTTTCTTCCAGTGTTAAAATCCTGTGAAATCTTATGTAATTTGTGGTTATGTTAAATAAAGTGCTTATATTTTAAAATTGATTTCGTACACGCTCCTATCAAAGATCCAGACTACAATTGGAGGCACCGCTGGGATAGGAGTTGAAGATGTATAGAAATCAATGTTGTTTGTATTGAAGTTATACGTATAAATGAAGTTGTCAATTCTTACCTTTTGTGTTTAAATTGTGTGGTCTGCACTGTGGTAGTAATCGGTGTCTGCAATTGGTCACCAGCATTGGCTTCGCGGTGGTTGCGTCGACTGAATCACAGAGGAACAACACACAAATAAAGGAAAGAAACTTCTTTGATTTTTTAGTTTTATTAAAATGCCAATTAGAGGGCAATCCGAGTTATCCACTTCTAGTTCAGAAGTGACTGCTTTGACGGCTAAGGAATTTAAAGATATTGTATCAGATGTAGTCCGTATGTCAATGACTACATCTAGTAGCTTAAGATTAGAGCCTTTCACAGGTCGCGATACCCGAGAACTCGTAAAGTGGCTACGAGAATTCGAGTATCACGCAGATGCAAATAATTGGGATGATGCTGCTAAGTTGCGCAAATTTCCCACATATCTTAGAAATTATGGTCTACTGTGGTATGACTAGAATGTTAAGCGTGCAGGCGCAAATGCTCCGACAGATTGGAAAAGCCTCAAACATCTGATCACCACAGACTTACTTTCTACTAACCACAAAAGCTATTTACACAGCGAGCTAAGGCGTCGCAAGCAAGCTTTAGGCGAAAGCGTTTACAATTACATTCTTGCTAAACGAGATTTGTGTCTCGAATTAGATGATAGCATGAATGAAAGCGATATGATGGAGTATATGTATCAGGGAATGAAACCTGATATTGCAAAAGTGCTACGGTCTCATGCTCCTAAAACTATGAACGCATTCATAGATAGGGCAAAACAAATAGAACGTGGCATTGAAGAGTGCGAAACTTCTGGGATTTCCGAAAGTAGGTCGGAAACAGTTATCCACTTTAATGAAAAATTTTGGAGATATGGTAAGAAATCTCACTCATACTTTGAAAAATAATAGCCATCAAAATAATGCCTCATACCAGTTAAACAGACAATATAATGGTCAAAATAGTTTTCGTCGTGGCAATCGAAACTGGGACAGGTATGAGACACGCGTAAGTCGCGATAGCAGATCTTTAAGCCCTAACTATAATAGAAATGGGTTTAACTCTCAAAATACAGAGTTCAGACGCTCTCTACCAAGAGACGATTTTAACTCGAGGAGAAACACAGCTCCTAAACGAGTTAACTTTAATTTTGATGAAAAATTAACACAAAGTTGAAATATCGAATGTAAAGGTATATGTTATAATTGTCAAGAACCTGGACATCATTTACGAAATTGTCCGCATAAACAAGGTAACCGATCAAGAGAAAACAGTCCTTATCGGTTTAAACAAAGCAATGCAGGACTGAGTCACACTGTTCAGCAATCTATACATCCCTACTTACCTAAGTGTAAAAACAAATTAATGTTTGTTTATGTAAAAATAAAAGGGTGTGAAATTTGTTTATTGGTTGATACGGGTTCAGAGAATACTATGATTTCTCATGATCTTGCATTAAAACTTGGTCTTAACATTGAAAAGTATACAGGTAGACCAATTACTGGAATTAACTCAAAGCCTGTAAAAATAAGCGGTCAAGTACAGCTCGATATTATCATCTTTGATGATAAAAAAGAGCGTTCTATACCAATAACTGCTGTTGTTGTTTTAAAATTTCACTTGGACCTATTGTTAGGATATGACTTTCATCTTGCATCTAAATCGGTGATCGATATCTATAATAATAATATTGTGTTTAATTCTGCAGCATTCAAGGCGAATCTTAGACAAGGCTGAAGAGAAGGCGGAGAGCATAATAACGGTTTTGAACCGCCTATGTAAATTTTGTCTCACCATTGGCTGTTTATCTGGAGAGCAATGCCTTAGAAGGCAGTCTTATATAACCAACCACGGGAACTATAAAGATAAAGTCGTAAGTAGGTATACAAACGTTTTAATCCTGTGTGGTGAGTACACTCTTCTTTGCATGGATAATGAAGAAAGACTCAAAAAAGAGGAACCTAAGCCTATAGAGCCTAATAAACCATTGGATGAATACTTTCTTACTAAAGACGATATTAAGAAATCTGCTGAATATCTATATAAGCAAATCTATGCACGGGCTATAGACAGTAATAACCCTTTAAATGTAATTCATTTTTATGAAAATCTTTGCAAATATTGCAACCATTACAAATGCTGTGACGAGACTACAACTTGCATATACGACCCGATATGTGCCGAAAGCGCAAATTATCAAAAAATCAAGGAATATGAAAAAGAGAGAATTGAAAACAAAATAACTGAATTTATAAACGAATGGCAAATTCCAAAGGAAGTTATCGATCGTTATCGCAACTCGATGAATACAATAGGTCCTTATCATGATAATGCGAAGAGAACAATGAATTTTGCTAACCCCTCATTTGATCTTTCTGAATTCCTGACTAACGATAAACTTGATGACACTCAAAACAATCATTTTGATAATGAGTTTGAAGATATAGAGTTACAAAGCCTCAGTAGCGACTCAATAACCAACTTTAACTTAGAAGCATTATACGAAGATATTGATATTTTGAGTTCTATGATGGATCCTCTGTTATATGATGCAAATATAGCAGGAAGTGATTTCAACACAGAACTAAATGAGAAAGACGAGATCGCTAGAAATGTTGCTACAAGTAATGCTAACGAGCTAAACTGAAAACTTATATGAATGTAGCAAAACTTTGAATAAAGAAACTTCAAATATATATTCAGACTCATTACAAGAAGTTATGGACCATATTAATGATTTAAATTATCATTATGAGTGTAATGCAGGATTTTCTTATGATGCTGATTGTAGTAGTCCCATTGATTCGGGCGACAGTAGTCTTTTCGATTCTGATGATGAATTAGAAGAGAACAATAAAGACTATCCAAAGACTATATATTCAAGGCAAGCTAATTATATCCAGAAGGGAAATGATTCTCTTATTGATGATATGAAGTTCGCAGCTGATCGATTTGAGCTATTGATAGCATTAGCTAAGCTAAAGACAAATGATATACTCAACATCTTTTATTATTTCGATCAACTTTGTATTCGATGTAATATACACCTGACGCAGAAATTAGGTTGACTCGCAAAATCTTTATAACTTTTGACTGGATGAACCTATTTTCAAAATTTTTCCACTAAATTAATCAAGAATAAATGTAGTTTTTTAAAATGTAATGTAAATGTGATTTAATTTTTTCAAACCACTATAACTTTTTTATCTTGCTGAATATTCAAATTTCCTTCAAATCATAGAAATTACATTTATTTTTCGTTAATTTGGTGAAAAAATTTTGAAAATCGGATTAAAAAGTCAAAAGTGATAAAGATTTTGCGAGTCAACATAATTTCTGTTGCAAATCACTTGCCACGTTGACTCGCAAAATCTTTATAACTATTGACTGGATTAACCGATTTTGAAAATTTTTTCACCAAGTTAACGAAAAATAAATGTAATTTCTATGATTTGAAGGAAATTTGAATATTTAGCAAGATAAAAAGTTATAGTGGTTTGAAAAATTAAATCACATTTACATTACATTTTAAGAAATTACATTTATTCTTGATTGATTTGGTGGAAAATTTTCAAAATCGGTTAATCCAGTCAAAAGTTATAAAGATTTTGCGAGTCAACCAATTTCTGCGTCAGGTGTATGTCATTTGAAACTAAACGGCGAGATAGGAAAAAGTTGTGACCTTTCTAAATACTCACGCTTAGAAAATACTAATAAGCCTTATGCACAGTATGATCCATTTCGAGTATGGCGTGAAATGAACACCTTAATGCATCAATTTATTGTCAGCAGTAACATTCCTTTGAATATCGTGGAATCTTATCGACACAATGGACCAATACGTGATTGTCCTTTATACACGTTGAAATTGGAAACCAAAGGTCGATGGTCACCCTCTGATGGAAGATGGGTAGACAATAAAACCGGAAGGCCTATACAAATTCCTGTTGCTAGCGGCTTTATGGACACTGGTCCGGAGATTGATGATGTGATGCAGGATCAATTATCAGATTTAATGAATGAATTTGCAGATATGTTAGCTTTCGATCCAACGAATATCGGAACTTGCAAAATAATCAAACAAAATTGATACTGGAGATCACCCACCAAACATCTAAACCCATACATACATGCTGCACCTCTTCGAGAGAAAATAAAACAAGTTCAAGAACTTCTCGATATGGGCATAATAGTTCGGTCAAAGTCCCCTTGGGAGTTCCCCAGTAGTTCTAAGTGATAAAAAGGACGGAACAAAACGCATGTGCGTCGATAATCGGAAGTTAAATAGTATAACTAAGAGTGATGTATACCCTCTTCCTTCAATAAGCGTTGCATTAAGCAGTTTACAAGGAGCAAAATATTTTTCATCATTCGATCTTAATTGTGGTTACCATCAAATAGAGATAGATAAAAAAGGATTGTGAGAAGACTGCATTTATAACTCAAGACGGGTTATTTGAATATACAAAAATGAATTTCGGATGGAAGACTGCTCCGGCCTGTTTTGCACGAGCTATGGATATAACTCTAAGTAATTTGAAATATTCATCAGTCTTAGTTTACTTAGATGATATACTGGTATTCAGCAAAGACTTTTCAAGTCATCTTAAACACATCCGCGAAGTATTACAAAGACTTAAATCTGCTGGATTTACAATCAAACCAAATAAATGCTCTTTGGCCATGGAATCAGTCAAGTTTTTGGGACATGTAGACTCAACTGGAATTCGAACAGATCCTGATAAAATAAAGGGAATAACAAATTTTCCTATACCAAAAACTTTAACTCAAGTACGAGGATTTATTGGTCGAGCATCTTATTATCGAAAGTTTATACCATATTTTTCTGAGGTCGCTGAACCATTGACTCGACTTACAAAGAAGCATATGAGGTTTCAATGGGGACCAGAACAAATGCAAGCTTTTACACAATTGAAAACTCTTCTAAGTAGTGAACCGGTTTTAACACACTTCGATAGTAAGAAACCTTTAGAGGTACGTTGTGACGCTAGCTTTATAGGAATAGGTGCTGAACTGGTTCAACTTGAAGAACTAGGTTGGAAACTAGTAGCAAATGCAAGTCGTTTGCTAAGTGAAGCAGAACGCAACTATTGCACCTCTGAGCGAGAATGTCTTGCTATTGTATATGCTACTGATAAATTTGCACCTTACATACATGGGTTGAAATTCACAGTAGTAACTGATCATTTAAGCCTAAAATGGTTAACAGAAAAGTCAACGCTCTCTCCTCGTTTAATACGATGGGCTTTACATCTTCAAAAATACGACTTTGATGTTGTATACCGCAGCGGTCGGTTAATGAAGGACGCTGATGCTCTAAGTAGGTGTCCTGTGGATCCTCCTGAAAATATAATTGAAAATACTGAAAGATATGCCATGGCTAGTATATCGCAATCAGAAGACGAGCAAGACGTGTCTTCTGATGTTTCACGTTTTAATATGATAAATATGTCTAAACTGCAAAGAGAGGATAAATTCTTCGGTACCATTATAAAACCACTTGAATCAGATGAATCGAGTTGTTATGAACTGGAGTATGTACTAAAAGATAATATACTTTTCTTTGCCGATCCTATTAGTCGGTTGCGAAGTAAATTGTTAATCTGTATACCTGAGTCGCTCTTGCACGAGCTTTTTATTCTTTTCATGATGATTACATGTCAGCACACTTGGGTATCAATAAAACAAAGGCAAAAATTAAAGAACGATTTTTCTGGCCAAATATGGATCAGGATATTGAATATTATGTAAAATCATGCGTTGATTGTCAAACAAGAAAACCCCAAACCTTCAAAAAGTAGGTTTATTGGTCCCAGTTAAAGTGGGAGGGCCATTTGAAAAATGGGGAATTGACATTTTAGGACCATTTCCAGTCTCAGACAACGGCAATAATAACATAATAGTAGCAACTGAATATATGACGAAATTTGCTGAAACTAAGGCTGTGCCAAAAGCTGATAAATGGCAAGTCGCAAAGTTTATCGATGAGCAAATCATCTTCAAGCATGGAGCTCCATATAGTATTGTTACAGATCAAGGAAAAGTATTTTCGAGCAATTTGTGTAAACAGATATATGAAAATCATGAAATCGCTCACATTCGCACTTCCAGTTATCATCCACAAGCAAATGGGCTTGTGGAACGATTAAATAAAACATTAGCAGAAATGATTTCTCATTATGTAGCAGACAAACAATCTGATTGGGATAAGTTTTTACTGCATGTAACATTCGCTTATAACACAAGCGTTCAACAAAGTACACATTACTCTCCCTTCGTTTTAACTTATGCGAGAGGACCTATATTCCCAGCAGAGATAACAATGGGAAGACCGTCTTTGGGTGTTTCTGATGTTGATCAGTATGTTGCACTCAGAGACAAATATATCAAAAATGCGCGTGAATTAGCCCGTAAATATATAACGGACTCTCAAGTGCGAAATACAAAGCATTACAATAAACGACGAAGAGAAGTAACCTTCAAAATTGGACAATTGGTTCTAGTTTTTAACCCTCGTAGATATAAGGGTAAATCAGAAAAGCTTTTACATCAATTCTATGGACCGTATAAAATTCTTGACCAAATAGATCCGGTCACTTATTCAGTCGAATCAATAAGAGATAAATATGAAACAATGAACGTACATGTTTCAAGGATGAAACCATTTTATGATAGAACAGAACTTTTTAACCCAACTGGGTTCACATCATTTGAAATGGGGTCGGATGATTATGAACTATACCCTGAAGGGATAGATATGGATGAAGATTTAAATTTAAATGAAACATCGGGTACAATAAGAACAACGCCTGTGGAAAATAACTTAATGGAGAAGGACCAAATCGAAAATAGTGAAACTGAAGAAGAAAGTCAAATCCTAGACTTATCTGATAATTATTCAGATGCAACAGAAATTGACGATCAATGGTTAAGCATAGATCGAGATCCTCTAATTATATTACCACGATTACAGGACATAAATACTGATATAACCGACAGACCTCTAAGAAGATCAGAACGTATAAGACGACCAGTCGATAGATTTGGTTTTGCAGCAACAAGTATACTGTTCTTAATGATGATTTTACTGTGTTCCTGTTTTGTAGAGTCTGCCTTGACTAAAATATCGCCAGTTTTGTGGCGTAAATCTGACAAACCTGTCATTGCTGGAATAAACCGAGTAATTATGAAAATTCATTATGACTCACCGTGTGTTGTATTTAGAAATCCCATATTTGAAATCAGTAATCAAACTGAGTTATTAAATTGGTGCAATAATGCTTATATTGAAGATTTTATAAGACCCGTAAAAAGTTTCTGCAATAGTACACTCATCTCCAGTAAACAGGATTTAGTTGTTCACAGGGAGAAACGTTTTATTTTCGCCGCATTTTTATTAGCAGTAGTAGTTGTCACTTCAATCACTACCATAGGCGTCTCTACTGCATCACTAGTTCAAAGTTCCCGTACGGCTGAAGAGCTAGAAACAATTAAGAGAAAGCAAGAAGAGATGTTGATGGAGGCAGAATATTTCAAGCGAAATCAGATGAAAATCCAAAAGATACTTCAAACATTACAAAATGAAATAAGTGAAATAGGAGTAGCAGTACAAGATCTTACAGCTTCTTTCAGGACTTTGCAAGAAAATTTGCCGAAGGCAATGCATATAGTTGCAAATTTGGCATCAAAGTTCATGTTAACAAAGGATAGATTAAAAGATATTTCACGAAAATGGAAAAATGGAACAGTGGATGAAAAATTATTTGAAATATTTAATATAACCCTTCCTTGTGATTGTCCGTTAAACTTAGCCAGAGCCAAGTCATGCACAATAGATGAAAGCCGCTCTCTTGCTTCAATGGAGTTTGAAGCTTACACTAAAAGGAAAGGAACAAATACAATGGAAGCTGATCCATTTGTCTTATACACTCAAAATAATGGTAAACTTTGTTCTGTCGAATATGTCGGACCAAAAATGGTAATTTATGACACTGCTCGAGACTGTGTAACCGCATTGCATCAGATTAGGTTAGGTCTTCACGAAACTTGATTCTTAAAATAAAGATCTATAATCGAACTTTGAAATGTCCTGATTTTGCTTTTGCTATACCCACTAGTGTTCCGTTTAGCATTAATTCAATAACTTACGAGTCCTCTCTTGTAAGTGTGCAAAATACTTTAAGTATGATGCCAGCTTGGGGTCAAAGAATCAATTTCCATCTTATGCCGTCTTTACACGAACTAAATTTAACGGAAATTGCAAAACAAAATAATGCAGAAATAAGTAAAATCCAGTTTTGTAACCGTAAAAATTCCATTGAGATAAACAATCAATCAAGTACTTTCATCTCTTATATCATAATCATTATCGTCCTTTTAATAGGATTAACTGTTTATTATAAAAGAAAACGTTCTAATTCAGTTGATATAGCTAACGTGCAAGCCTTTGAACTTAAACGACGTGCTCGTAACTCTAATATTGTAACTGAAACTCAATCATTAGTTTCTGATGAGGAATCCGACGAAGAAGCTGATAATAAATCAAATATATCGCAGACAATAACCCCAACTCCTCTTCGGAAAACCAAGCGAGTTTTGTTCTTAATGATTATAACCTTATCAATTACACCAGCTAATGCTTTTGATTATAACTATATGGTGATATTCATAAAATTTCAATCGCCATGCAATAAATTACTCCTGAATAACAAAACTATTCCGACACAAATTATATGGTGTCAAAATCAGTTTGAACTCTATTTTATAAAGCCTGTTAGCACGTTTTGTAAAATAGACAACGATATTCTAGCTATACACAAACGACTATATTATGCAGAGTTTAACAGACAAAAACGATCGTATAGTCCAAACAACCCAAACAATGAACTAGACAATTACCTAGCAACTACAATAGTTTCGTCATTCGCCGTTCTAAAAGATATTATAAACACTATTGGAAGAAAATGGTCTCAAAATAAATTAGATTCAAGACTATTTGAAAACTCGCACTTCCAAATAAAATTTCCTTCGAACGTGTCTCTAGAAATGTTCAAACCACATTTGTGCATTGCGGACTTTCAATTAAATACAATTATCTTAATGCTGCATAAAAACTCTGAACATATATGGTTAAAGAAATGTGTTATTCTTTTTGGAGTTATAACTACTATTATTGTACTCCTATTATGTAACGGAGTACTGAAACTTATGAAGTTGCGCAGGAAAATGCACCAGAGTTATAAGGTCTTTTATGATAGAAAAATCAGTGACTCATCGGCGGAGATGGGCTTTCCTTTACCTCCATTTCCCCTATAGCTTCAACTCGAATCATAAGATTAAAACGACTGATGTAAAAATGAATAAAACTTTGTTTCTACGAAACAACTTAATAACTGCATTACCGATAAACAAACGTTTGATAGAGGAATATTCATTTTAATCACTCTCATTTTGATAAATTGGTAAGATAAAGTATATTTAAAACAGTATGGAAGAATATATACTACTTTGGCAACAAGTATATGGTTGAATTTATTTTATTAGGGCATGACATATTGAAACCTTTCTCAAGGTCATCCAAGGTCAAAAATCTGAATTGGGTTATTTGTAGACGTAGAAGAGATCTGTGAATCATTTGATTCAAGGCGAAAATTCGAGTAAAATTATAACATTTAATTATTTATGTAGAAAAATGTAATATCCACGAAAATAAACTTCTCTTAGCCAAGTAATTACTTGTTTCCATCCGCTACCATAAGGATTTGGAGGCTGTCAGCGGATATCGGGCAAGTTTTATTTTCCCTGAGGTGCCCGTCCCTTACTCAGGGTATGAAACAGCTTTTATTTTTCTAAACAATAAAATAAATCATCAAAGATATTATGGCACACTTACAAAGCCGACAAATTTTCATAAAAAAAACATTAAAACAGTGAAACAACAAACATCTCGAACCTGACTTTATCCATACACATCTTGGAACTTTCTAATCATTTTCATATCGTTTTTTGTGGATATCTCAGGAATTTTTTAACAAAGCAACAAATATAGCATCGTTGAACTCATCTTTTAATATCGAATTGAATGACATTAAGGTTGTATGTCTCCGCCCACAAATAATCAAAATCTATTATTTGACCTTAAATGACCTTGAGGTCAGTATCGATGTTTGTTTCGATGACAAGTTCAATGATGTACTAAGGGTGTCACACCTTCATTCGTCTCGTGTTTAACAATAAAATTAACAGTGCACGGGGTAAAACTGTTCCATATCTGATTAAAAACTTTTCAAAGTCCTCCAATTGTGGTAACCTTTGACTTGAACAGTTCCTGTTTTAACCGATTTACTGATGCTACACTAATACCATATTTATTTGACATAGCATTTTGTGATATTGGGTTTGGGACATACTTATTTTGCAATTTTCTTAACCATTTCTTTAGTTCTTACAAAACACTTATTCTTTCGTTCCGTTATTTCAGTACCCGAAACACGTGCAATTCTCATTTCGCCGATACTATTGATAACGTTATAAATTGTTCTTTCGTATACACAATGTCCGGCATCTTTGAGTTTATCTCTTATTATTTTACGGCTTTTAATTTCTTTGAAAAAAAGTATAATGAGTGATTCAAATCCAGATTTTAATATTTTTGGCATATCTAAAAGTTTTGGATAAAACTTTACGATCATAAAATAGAATGTTTATACTGCATTTTTGCCAATGGGCATCATAACACACACGCGTCTTGGTTGTTGAGCGTGAATTTTATACGAGGCAAATAAAGTTGTAATACCCTTAGTATATATTATTATAGTAGTGCATTTTCTTCTATGACGTTCCCAACATCCTATATACAATCAAAAATTTAATTAAAAGTTTTCGGCAGTTACTGACCAAAATAGATCAAAAATTAATGTTTTGTATTCCAGAATTTTAAGAGACTAACTTTACGGCAAGTAGCCCAGTCTTGTGTATATTTTTTATGTATCTGTGTATAAATTTTCTTGCAATGCGACATATTTGATTGTTGCTTTTCATAATTCAATGTGTGTGTTATAGTGTAGTTCTAAGGTGTTCATCCTTTTTTGTAGTGTATGTTGTTTTCTTCTTTGAAACATAGAATTAGTGGTACAATGACCACTTTTCCATTTTTAACATTTGTATTATTTCTTGTGCAAGTTCTGTATATTTTGTAATTTTTTTGTTTGTTTTGTACGTTGTGTGAGTTGGGTATTATTATATCGATTATGTATGCGGTTTTATTTTGTTGACCTATTAAAGTGTAGCCTGGTTTGTTGTATTGTATTGTTTTATCTGTAATCATAGTTCTGTCGTAGTATTTTTGTGCGCTTTATCTATTACTGTTGTTGGTATGTAGTTGTAATCTGTTGTAAGTATCTGCTTAAGTTAGCATTTTGCATGCTGATGTGATGCGTTGTATCGTTTTGTGCGTAGTGTGGCAGTTTTTTAATGTGCCATCCTTAGGTTTTGTCCTTAAAAGTGAATTTTTGTATCTTTTTGTGTTTGACTTGATCTTGTATAGCCAACATGAATCCTTCCACCTCTCCATAAAGGCCAATAGAACTCAGCCACTTGTTTGACATTTCTTGATCAACATGTGGCTGAGTTCATACCTTCCATGGAATTCATTCTGAATCCACAACATCATTTTTATCATCTGTTGAGTTGTGCAAGTTTACAGGTGTATAATATTTATTTGTGTGACTGTTTTGTGTAGATTTGATGTGTGTTGTATCGTGTAAAAGAAATTTCTTAATGTGTCCATCTGTTTGTAGTGTAAATTATTAAGTCTATGAATCCTCTTCCTTTCTGAGGAGAGTGCCTCTGGATGGTGCTTGTGTTTGGAAGTATTGCTGGTATTTTCCTTTGATGTTCTAATATTGTTTTTATCTAGCGTATAACTCTGAAGGAATATATAAGTTTGGGTTTGCCTATATGTTTATTACTTTTATTTTGTTGTGCTTACTTGAGTTTTTAATATGTCGTTTATACTGTATATGTATTTATTTTTCAATGTTTGTTTTATTTGTGTTCTAGTAGTTTGGATTGTTGGAAGCCTAGGTATCTGTAAACACCATTCTCTTCCATGGAATCAATAGTATCTCCGTTTTCAAGAGTGAAGTCTTCAGATACCAGATCTCTTTTTCTATGTGCAGTTTTGCATTTCTCCAAGCTCAACTCTGTGTGTCTTATGAAAATGCCAGTGTAATTTTGAGTAAATGCTCTAAATGTGCGTTTGTATCTTCATATACTTTAATATAATCCATGTATAATAAATGTGATATCTATTGCGTTTGTTTATTGATCTGTCAATGGTGGAGAACTGTGTTTATCTGTTTCCGTACTCCTTCTCTGTAAGCAACGCCAACACGAGTCAATTATAACTACTAAAAGATATAGACTTGTATAAGGTTATTACTTAAGAACTTAGCTCCACTCGAATATATCAATAACGATATCCATTTACTTTTTTAAAAATCTAGAATTAAGATTTAATTAGTCTAGAGTTTCATTTCTAAACTTCTTAAAAATGAAGTTCGACACCTAGCTATCAATTATATAAGATATAATTATTTGTTATTATTGATACATTAATGCATAGGCGGGGACACCCTCTCCCACTCAACACCCCTAAAAGATTTGCGATTAAGGTTTTCAACAGCAACAAGTGACGCGAGTGGGTTTGCTTGGTTGAGCCGTGATTTCATAAGAGCAGATTTTTAATCTCCATCCCCGTATGGATGGCAGGATGAAACTCATAATTTTATAAATTGACTTTTCAACTGATCTATATGTATTTTTAACGCTGGTTCCGAATATGAAATCCAAACATTATTATATCGAATACTTTTCGAGATATTCGACTTTAAATATTTTATATCGAATTTTTCCACTTTAAGATTTTTTATTATATGATATATGATTTTAATGTAGAACTTAAAACTGGTTATAATTATGAAACCCATTTTTCGATATCTATAATATCCTTAGAGAAAATCGTAGATTCATTTTAAATGTTTACTTTAAGGACATCTAGCGGATACACTAAGTTATACAGAGGTGGGCCCATTGACAATTCTAATTAGCATGATGACTTCTATTAAAATATATCATGAGATCCCGGTGTATGGATAGTCAGAATCCCATAGACTTATTTTCATCGTTTGAATACAAAATTTAGTGAAGTCACATTTGTCAACAATTCATTTTATATATTTGAGCCTGAAATCTGTAACTACTACAAACAGGCTGTCCTTTTGTTACGATATTGGATCAAAAGTTTAGAAACTATTTTAAGTATTTTATTAATGTGTGAGTACTCTCTGTGTCATTAAGATTCAATTGAGTCAAGTTTTTCTCTCAATACAAATGCATCAAAATATTTAGTTGATGTTACTCTGCAGTTATCATTATTGTGTTAAATGTGAAAATCGTATTTTGTGCTGTTTATGTTAAGGTGTAGTGTAGTTTTCCAGTATTGCATTACGTTTTGTAAAAATACAATAAGTGTAGGATGTATTAATATTTTGAATATGTGTAATATGTGTATTAATCAAATGTGTGGTGTATCATCAAGCGCTTTTTTGTAATCAATGTTGTGTGTAGATGTGTGTTGTTAGTATGTCTGTTGTAGGACCATAAAATCTATTAGGAGTTGTTCCTTATATACTATGTAATCTCTATGACAGCCTTTTTGTTCTGTTAAAACGCTTGTATCTATAAATTTTGTTCGTTATGTAAGATGCATTTTATAGGTTGTAGGTAAGCATGTAATAGGTCTGCATTTCGCTGAAAGTTTCGTATCTATGCTTTTTGCTTTAATGTAGGTAATTCCTTGTGTGAAAATTTTGGTGTGTCTGTTGGGTTATGTACGTTAAATGTTTGGCTAACACTAGATGTAGACATAAGTTTTTATGCCAAAAGTTTTGTATATTGTACACACTAGATGCTTTCCGATTATTTTTAATTATTTTATTTTTTGTTGTTTATTTCTGTGTGTCATTGGCGTGACGTGTTGTGCGTGTGTGATTCCTCTTCTCTGATCAAAATTGCATCCAGATTATGTTGGGCTGGGTTGGACCAAATCGAGGACCAATATTTATGAGTTATTTTATAGGTGTACCATTATTTTGTTGTTTGTGTTCTGTGTTCATGTGTCTGTAAAATATCTTTTCATTGCCTGTGAATTGTATGTTACGTTTGTGATCAGCACTTGTTTGTATCTGTGTAATCATTGTAAATGCTGATAATTTTTGTTGTAATACGTCTATGTATTCGCGTGTTTTCGTTGTTTTTCATGTTTTGTTGGTCTTTTATGTATATTTTGCGTGTTTCATTAATGCTTTTGATCTATTATATTTGGTGTAATATATTAATCAACCTAGATTACAGCGAATGGTGTCTATTTTAAACTCTAAGTGTCACTTACAGGCTGTTTTTCGGACTTTTTGATTGAGTCGTGACGTAATCTTTAGGCCATGGTGTTATCACAGTGATCATTGTACAATATACAAGTGTATTTAGTTTAATTGTTAAATTTGTGTCTTTGTTGATGTGTTCATTTGTTTTCTCTAGTGATCTTGATGCGTGCAGTTTTCTTTAATCGTGGTCTGTTATATGAATCTGTATGTTTGTATAATGTTAAATATTTCTGGTCTATTTTAAAATTATTATACACACATATTGACTAACAGTAATAGGGACTACTCGGACATCGACTAGACGGTCACGAACTCAAGTTGATATGTGTTAAGGTTACTCTAGTATTTTGTATATTTTCATGTGTCAAACGTGTTGTTTGCAAGAATTTTCTGTAGTATCCTAGATAATACAACTAAGGCACTTCTGGTAGTCGAGGGGGGTCATCCTATATATAGTTGGAAAGGTCTCAACGAGTACTGTTCGTTGGGCGGGTTACAATTGTCTCCGCCCCTTTTCAAAAATCGGTCATAGTGCTAAGCTTGTACTCCACCCTACATATTATACATCTTTGGAATTGTCTTGATGGGTACTACCCACTGGGTGTGGTTATCATAAGCCCCGCCCACTTTGTTAAGGACCAACCGTAAATTACTAATTCTGAGCTCTACCTCTACATATTATAATCCTCGCATTCATCTTGACAAAAACTACCAATTGGGCGTGGTCTCCATTGGCTACGCCCGCTTTTATACAATTAATCATTTATTTTATTAACTACACTATTCTAGTTATGTTTATGGAAGGCAATCATAAAGCTATATTGGGTTGATAAAATTTAAAGAAACCCATAATTTTAATGTACTCTGAGGTTGTTTAGTTACCCAGAGAGCACCGTGTGGAGGTAGACCTCGTGTTATCCGAGGGTTCTGAAATGAACCAAAATTTTTGCCCGTTTGCTCCTGGGCTCGCCAGAGCTGAAGATTGCTTACGCTTCGCGAAGCTCAAGGGACTGTTGGAATGGTCCCGCGTAGACTCGAGACATCCTGGAGGAAGTGTTCGAACCTATAACCAAATGTTGGCTTTGGTCTTAGAAACTTCGCAAAGTAGCCGTATTTAGCCAACTGAGACGCCAAAATTTTTCTCTCACGGCCTCTGTCTGGTCACAGCGACCAAAGAAAGTTATATCCTTTTTTAGCTCCCGCTACAGTCGTTCGATTCGTTGGATGTTGACAGATTGGTCACATCGAGAAACAAAGCCTTCACAGTGGTTAACCATTGCATGGTACGCAAAACCAGATTTTTCCAGGCCTTCGTAGGCTCGCCAGGAGTCGGTGATAATGAAGGAATCGGGTGTACATGTCGCTCCATTGCAGAAAAAGTGTATCGCGATCCTTACGGGGCATGCGGACAAGGAATGTAGATTTGTCCTCACGACATAATCCTCCAAATATCCACACTTGTTCTGAAGCTAGAACTCGCCCACGATGTTATTTGCGAGTACAGAGGTGGGTTTCATCACACTCAACTATTTCCCTATACCTCCGATTTGCTCAAAAGTATTTGAAATGATCACTTCACAAACTTCTCGACAGAACATGAACCAGTTGGTGGCAGTATTTTTTATTAATTTGGCAATGAAGCGCAGCATCTGTCACCAACTCATCACATACAAAAGCGAAAAGCAAAAAGAGAGCATCTTCAACGCTCAACCGCGATTGCTCGAGAAAAGTTCCTTCTAAAGGGCTTACTTTATTATTGCACAGACCACACCAAAATTTCCACGAGTTTTCCACGAAGCTCACGAAACTTTTCGTAACGCCCTGTGCAGTTCTTTGTACGACAGGATTGA